>CP097503.1:22966680-23137680 GCA_023547065.1 Musa troglodytarum | reverse complement strand
CTTGCGGATGATAAACAGACAATATAATTCCTCTAAAAGGGGGTATTTTGTGTGTAATTGCTGTGTTCCTCTGTGCAGAAAGATGGTGGATGGAATTGAACATTGCTCCAAGGGTTGCCTCTTTGTGTGTACATCTTGCTCTTGAGTCTTAAATGTGCTTTTGTGTTGTGTGACTTACCCAGTGTGCTGACTGGTATAAACCTCTTGTCTCCTCCATACTAATTCTCATCATCCTCAATCTTCCATATTGCTTTTTTTTTTTCTTTCTTTCTAAATATTGCAAAATATTTCTTCTTTCTTCTTTTTTATTTTTTTTGACAAAGTGGGTCTATCCAAATGATTTTTTCTTGTTTAGAGAATGTAACTAGGATGTGTCCATGCTTTAGCTTCTTATGCTGGAACTGATGGTATCTACCCAATTACCATGCCCTCATGCAAATTTTGTATCCTAAATATTAAGTCTTAATATGTTTTCTTACTCCAAAAAAATAAATGAATAAAAAAAGGAGGCAACATGTAATACACTTGTTGGTCCTACCATTCACTGGCAATTGCTAGCCTTGCTAAGGATGTGTGGTGGATGTAGGCATTTAACTTTCATCATATGTTTATTCCTGTTATGGGTATTAAATGTGACGTGACACCCGGTCCTGGGTATTACGCCCGGATGACGTCATCGCCCCTCCTGCGCTCTTTTACTCCCACATTTGATTACCCGACGTCGCTTCTCCTCTGCCTCGCCCCAACTGCACGCAGGGTTGACCACGGCACCGACCTGCGAGGTCAGGTCCGTATACCACCCGCAGACGCAACCGGAAGCGTGTCATCCGTCCGACCTATTTAAGGCGAAGGGGTAAGGAAGGAAGGAGGAAGGAAGGTGCACTCTGAACTCTTCAATTATCTTGACCGGCCGGGGAGCCTAGAGGGGAGAGCTGACTTGAGCGTCGGAGGGGTCGGGCGGAGCACCCTCCGACCCGCCTTTGTGCAGGTTCCATTCCCGGCGACATCGGCGCGGGAGCTATCGACGAGCCCGAACCTTACCGAGACAACCCCCGGGTTCCCGGATTCTCCGCCGCACACCCCAGGGTCATGGTAAAAAGTTGTTTGCACTAACAGATTGGCACTAGAAGGAGGGCCCGTCGAAAGATTACCTGCTGCGCCCAGAACGACACATGGACGAAAGGCCACTCCCAGGAGGCACCCCGGCGGAGGCCCCACTTACCTCCGAACCCTGGAGGGACGATCCCGCCGCAATCGCAGAACGCTACTGGAGTTTATTCAACGACCCAGGACTCCACCCGCCAGGCAGGGTTCCTCCGCTTCCTCCCCTGTCACCACGGAGGCCTTTCAGGACCTATCCCAACAGGTCCGAGCTCTATCAAGCGCCGCCTGTGCCGCTGCCCCTCGCTCGCTCAGGAACGGAGGGCCGAGCCACCAGAGACCGACCCTCCCCGGCTCATGAGGCGCCCACGGCACCATCTTCCCAGCCTTCCCACCCGCCCTGGACGGAACCCGGTCCTCGAAACCTAGGTATCCCGCCGAGCCCGAGGCGGTGTCCTGATTCGACGGATTTATTTCGGCTCAACTCCGCTCTATTTCCCACGGATGAGGTGCAAAGGGACGTCAGAAGTCCAAAGAGGAGCAGAGGGAGGAGCCTCACTGGAGTCCCCGTCAGCGACATACGGAATACCCGGTGCCCTTGAACTTTTCGCCTCCTCCATCGACCTTTACGATGGAGCCGTGATCCCGCGGACCATGTTACCGCTTTCCGAGCCTGGGATGGCCCTATATGGAACCTCGGACGCCCTGATGTGCCGAGCGTTCCCCACCACGTTGAAAGGGCCCGCACGTGCCTGGTACAGCACTTTAAAAAGCGGGATGGTAACGTCCTTCGAACAGCTCGCCAAGGACTTCGAGCTACATTTTCTGGCGTTCGTGCGTCCGAAGCCTTCTGTCGTGCTCCTCCTGGGTTTGAAGCAAAAGGAGGATTAACCCCTCTCCCACTTTGTGCGACGGTTTACCACGGAGGTACGAGGGTTATCTGACGCTCACCCTTCGCTGTTGATGCAGGCATTTATGATAGGGCTGCGACCCTCGAGGTTTTGTTGGTCCTTGGTAGAGCGACCCCCCGTGTCTATCGCGGAAATGTTTCAAAGAAAGTAGTCGATGTGGTGGTCAAACTTGATGGCGGGAAGAAGGGAAGAATGACCAAGGGGCGCTCGGCGCCATCCCGAGCTGAACGACGACCAGGCGCGCCCCCGCGACCGGACGCCAGGTGGGGCATCCCGACCAATACGCGTCCGGGCTGCCACCTCCCCCCTTGAATGCATCGCGGACGCAAATATTTCTCCAGATAAAGGAAAGGGGAATGCTCAAGCCTCCCCGCCCAATGAGAGGTCGGCGAGAGCTGGCCGATCATACCCGATACTGCCGCTTCCACCGGCAAAACGGGCATGACACGGAGCAGTGCCACGAGCTGAAGCAGCAAATTGAGGAGCTGATCCGAAGGGGACACTTAGACCAATACCTCCAGCCGCCGCAGAACCTCCTCGTCCCCAAGGCCCGGCCGAGCAACACATCGACGTAATTATAGGGGCCCGCCTCGAGGGCATAGCGCCGACGAAAAGCTTATGCCCATGTTGTTGCAACTGGAGAACACCACCCTCCCTCCGAGCCAGAGATCACTTTCCCCTCAGGGGACTTGGGAGCTTCGGAGCATGATGACGCGCTGGTGGTGTCGGCCAGAATCGCCAATGCGCAGGTCAGAAGGATCATGGTCGACACTGGCAGCTCGGCCTACATCCTTTACTTCGATGCCTTCTTGAAGCTGGGATTGCCAAAGGAGGCCCTGAAGCCTCTGCACTCGGCGCTCACCGGGTTCACCGGCGACTCGATCTCGCCGCGGGGTGTGGTCACCCTACCGTTAACTCTCGGTGACTCTCCGAAGACAAAAACAATGTTGGTGACCTTCCTGGTGGTCGATCTCCCCACCGCGTACAACGCCATCCTGGGCCGGCCCACCCTCAACGGGCTAAGGGCGATTATATCTACATACCACCGGACTTTGAAGTTTCCGACCAGCGCCGGAGTTGGGGAAGTCCGGGGAGATCCCCAGGAATCCAGATGGTGTTACTTGACAGCGATCTCCCTGGGCAAGAGAAAGAGGCCAGAACAGCCCCTCGAAGACCCGCGCGGGTCGCGACACCCGACCCAGCGTCCCGAGCCGACGAAGCCGGCAATCAACATTCCGCTGCGGGATGACCGTCCCGACCGAACGGTCGGGATCGGTTCCGACCTAGACGATCATGAGCAAGCTCAACTTATTAGCCTCCTCCAAGAAAACACCGACGTCTTTGCTTGGACAGTGACCGACCTCCCGGGAATCGACCCGGAAGTTTCTCAACACCACCTGAGCATTTCCTCGACCGCTCGCCCGGTGAGACAAAGACCTCGCTCGGGCTCTTGAGCGCCAACAAGCTATGCAAATGGAGGTTGACAAGCTCTTGGCGTCCGCTTCATTGAGGAAGTCGTATCCCCAATGGTCGCCCAATGTAGTCCTCGTAAAGAAGCCTAATGGAAGTCGGAGGATGTGTGTCGACTACACCGATCTAAATCATGCTTGCCCGAAGGACTACTTCCCCTTGCCTAGGATCGACCAGCTGGTCGACTCAACCGCGGGGCATGCCCGCTTCTCCTTCTTGGACGCCTACTCCCGTTACAATCAGATCCGGATGGCACCAGAGGATCAGCAACACACGGCCTTCCACACACCCCAAGGAGCTTATTTCTACAAGGTTATGCCGTTCGGATTAAAGAATGCTGGGGCCACTTACTAAAGGACGGTGAATAAGATGTTCGCCCACCAGATAGGGCAAAACAGGGAGGTCTATGTCGACGACATGATTGTGAAAAGTCAAACACCTTGATGACCTGAGGGAAACCTTTGCTACGTTAAGGGGATATGGAATGTGCCTTAATCCAGCTAAGTGCGTTTTCGACGGAACATCAGGGAAGTTCCTAGGATTCATCATACACGAGAGGGGAATTGATGCCAACCCGGAAAAGATCCAAGCTCTCGTCAACATGAGATCTCCAAGAACGATAAAGGAGCTTCAATGCCTTAACGGGAGGATAGCAGCTTTGTCCCGGTTTTTGTCCCGGTCGGGAGATAAGTGTCTTCCTTTCTTCCGGGTCCTCAAAGATCCGAAGAACTTCCAGTGGACGGCGGAATGCGAGGAAGCCTTCGCACGCCTGAAGCAGCACCTATCCGAACTCCCACGCCTTACCTCGGTGTCTACGCCGGAAAAGCTTTGTCTCTACCTGGCGGCGTCTCGACACGCGGTGAGCTCAGTACTGGTAAAAGAAGCCTCCGACAAACAACATCCGGTTTATTACACCAGCCATGTCCTGCGTGGGCCGGAGCAGCGCTACCCCCCCATCGAAAGGTTGGCATTAGCGCTTATCCTGGCGGCTCGGAAGCTACGCCCCTATTTCCAGGCCCATACGATCGAGGTAATGACTGACCAACCCCTGCGGCAAGTTCTTTCTAAGTTTGACGTGGCAGGGCGCCTCCTAAAATGGTCGGTGGAGCTATCCGAGTTCGACCTCCGCTATAAACCGAGAACGACCATCAAAGCCCAGGCCCTGGCCGATTTCATCTCGGAGTTGACCCAGCCGGAAACGGAAGGCGCGGAGCAAGTTTATCAAGACTGGGTCCTGCACGTGGATGGGTCATCTGGCTCGAGGGGTGCCGGGGCAGGACTTATCCTGGAGGACCCCGAGGGACACTCTTTCGAGCGCTCTCTCCGCTTCGGCTTCGAGGCCACAAACAACGAGGCGGAGTACGAAGCACTCTTGGCGGGCCTCCGCTTAGCAACCGAGATGCAGCTGAGAGTAGTCCATGTTCTCACGGACTCCCAACTGGTTGCCGAACAAGTCGGCGGAGAATATCGGGCGCGGACCACCATGTCAAAATACCTAACCGAGGTAAAAACCCAGACCTCAAACTTCTCTCGTTTCACTTTATCTAGAGTGCCCAGGTCCCAGAACGAGCGGGCGGACCAGCTCGCGAAGTTAGCCTCGGGAGTCGAACCCAAGGAACATCCCGAGGTCGAGGAGCTCGCACACCTGGCCGGGTGGCCATCATGGAGATAGGGGACCCCGGAGTCCCGACCTCTCCACTTACGTGGATTCAGGAGGTGTAGAGATACAAGCGCGAGGGGATCCTGCCTGAGGATGACGTCAAGGCGCGGCGGCTCCGCCGAACCCAAGCGTGGTACTGCGAAATTGGCGACCGGCTCTATAGAAGGTCGTTTTCTCATCCCCTGCTGCGATGCTTGGATCCCGACGAGGCGAAAATAATTCTCGCCGAAGTCCACGGCGGACCCGCGGGGAGCATATGGGTGGTCGAACTTTGGCCTTCAAGATACTACGCCAAGGCATCGCCCACGTTGCACCGAGACGCCGTGGCTTTTGTGGTGCAACACATGCCGCTAAGCCCGCGCCCGCAGCCTTCCCCGCGGTCCCACTCACTTCCATGGATTGCGCCTGGCCCTTCGCACAATGGGGGATGGACCTTTTGGGCCCATTCCCCCCGGCGTTCGGCCAGTGGAGATACATCATCGTGGGAATCGATTATTTCACCAAGTGGGTGGAAGCCGAGCCCCTGGCGACCATTACGGCCGGGTGGGTCGAACAGTTCGTATGGAGAAACATTGTGACCCGATTCGGCCTTCCCAACGTTATCATCACCGATAATGGCACTCAGTTTTCTAGCGCTCGATTTAAGGAATTCTGCGCGAGTTATCGAATCCAGTTGAGGTTTAGCTCTGTGGCCCACCCTCAGACGAACGGGCTAGCCGAGGTAACAAACCGTTCTATCCTCGATGGGCTTAAGAAGAGAACGTTGGAAGCCCGATCAAGCTAGGTCGATGAACTACTGAATATCCTATGGTCTTTGCGGACGACCCCAAAGACGCCGGGAGTCCCCATACACCGGCGCTCGCATGGAGGCCGTTCTGCCGGCCGAGTTGGTCATTCCGACCTTCCGGGTAGAAAACTACGAAGAGTCAACCTCGACCTAGGGAGTTCGGGCTGGTCTAGACCTGCTCGAAGAGCGCAGGGCCGACGCGCACCTGAAGATTTTAGTGTACAATCGAAGTGTCACTAGAAACTATAACAGGAGGGTACGCCCTCGACCCCTCGGGATGGGAGACCTGGTACTGCGCAAGGCGGAGGTAAGTGACCCCGCCCGCTTAAGGGGCAAGCTTGCACCTAGGTGGGAAGGCCCCTACCGCGTTACCAAGGTCGTCCGACCGGGCACGTTCCGACTCGCGACTATGTCAGGACAACAAGTGCCGAGGACCTGGAACATCCAGAACCTCAAGAAATATTTTGTTTAAAGACCGAACAGAAGTACGCTAGCATTGGATTCAGGTTATTGGAGTTAACTTGAAATTGCATTGCCAAAGTAGGAATTGCATTGCCAAAGTTTTGAAGTACAAAATGAGCCCCTAGAGGGGAAAAAAGTGTTACACAACCCAAAAAAGGGTGAGGGAAGACCCTCCAAAAGAGAAAAAAGACAGTCCCTCAAGAAGCGGCCCCCGGTAGGCTGTCGTCGAAAGGGACTTCGTCGGGCATGCTCGCCCCCTGGTCTTCGGGGCGGGAGGTGAAGGGATCCTCCTCGACTGCGGAACCCGGAGGGCACGCTCAGAACCGGGCTAGGGTGACCTTGTACCTGTACTCATAGGATACCCTGCCCGTCCGGTCTAAGCCGAGAAGGAAGCCCTCCGACTTCTTGTACCGCTCGATCGCCTCCCGGTCCCTCTCCGGTCGGCTGCCTTCTTCCGCCGCGAGGGCCTCCCGGGCGGCCTTTGCCTCGGCTTCTCGTGAAGCCAGCTTCACCGCCAATTCAGAGGCCTCCTTCGTGCGGAGGCGGTTCTCCAACTTCTCCGTCCGGAGAAGCTTCTGCAGGCTGGCCTGCGACGCCGACGCGGCCTCGAGCTCGGCGGTCAGGCGCGACACTTCGGCGCCCATATCGACCGCCCGCTTGGCAGCAAGAATCGCCTCGCCCGACCCCGCTGGCCTCCTCCACCGGGCGGCGCAAGTCGAGGTTGCGCTGGCCACCACCACCGCCGACCAAAGATCGTGGACCCGGGCCGATCGTACCGTGGTGTAGTGGAGATTCTGCACAAAAGGGGAACAAGAAATAATGATAGACGATGTTTACCCAAAGGAGACACGCGAGACGATGCTTACCCACAAAGACCGACTTGGCCGACGGCGATGAGAACCTCCGAGGGGAGCGTATACAAATCCCGAGCTATGTCGAGGTGAAGCGCTCCCCGGAGGTAGGTGACCGAAGGGTCTCCCCCAGTCCACACTTTGTCCCCCCGGGACAATCCGTTCCACTGGGCCACCAGAGGGTCGCTCACCCCCCGGAAGGGACCTCGCCCATTATGCGGGAAAGGAAGGGCTGATCCTTTCCCGGTGGGATCCGACACAGGTCCTTCATGGCCGGGGGACGCAGGCCCTTCCCGGTCGCCCCTTGGCTGGGCCCAGCACTCTCGATCGGGGCCGATGCATCCGGACGGTCGGTCGCTCCTACGGAAGGAGCCGCCGGCACATCAAGGTCCACCACATCCTTTGCCTTTGACCTTTTCCTGGGGCGTCCTCCTTCAGCTGTCCGCGGGGAATCACCCCCCGCTCGCTTTAGGACAGCCGGGGTGCACGGGGACGAGCCTGCCGGAGTGCTCGCACCATGGAATGATCGCAGGTTCACCATTTCTGCGAAAAATAAAGATCAGTTAGAGACGAATGTGGCGATCCCGAAACGTAAAATGCTGATAACCTACCCCGAGAACGCGGGCTAAGCCCCGCTTCCACAAGCCATTGCTCCGACATATTGCGGATGGCTTGCGAAGAGGGAAGAATTACCCTCAGCTTCTCGAGGTGCGCACGCTCCTCGGCGTTGAGCTTCGGGACTGTGTTGTCAATGGTCCTCGAGGACCACCGAACCCCGAAACCCCAGTCTTTCTCGCACTGGACGAAGAAGAAGCGCCTTTTCCACCCCTTGTTATTGGTGGGGGCGCCGCTAACCCGGAACCCCGCCCGGGCAGCGAGGAAGTATCCCCCCGACCCCTTGAAAAGGCGGAAACATGAGAGAAAAAGGCTGCGGGTCGGGGTGATATTGGCGTAATGGCATTCCCCCAGGAAAGCCACCAAATATCGCCAAGAGTTGGGTGTTATTTGTGAAGGCGAGATCCGCCACAGGGATATACAGGACACGATGACAGGATGTAGGGGGAGACGCAGGCCGGCCTCCAGGGCGTCGAGAGTCAGGGCAAAGCCCTTGGGAACCGGATCGAAGGCCCGCTGCCCCGCTTCGGGGGCCGTAAGGACGTATTCTTCCGGATGTCAGAGCGCCAGAGGATCCCTACAGAGGACTCATCCAGGGTGGAATCTTGGTCGTGCGGCCACATTATGGCCTCTAGCGCACGCGCCGCTTCCCCACCTGAGGAAGGGCTGGAAGGAGGAGATGGCGGGGAGGCAACGACACGAGTAGTGACGGAGGGGGAGGAAGAGGAAGAAGTAGAGGAGGAAGAGGTGGAAGAAAGAGCCATTGTGCACTGACCTACAGCGGAGGGGATCGACTGGAGGGTGGCAAGAGACACCAGGGCCAAGGAAGAAAACTCGGAGGAAGACAACGGCAGGACTCGAGAGACAGAAAAACTCCGCTGATGAAAAGTGGTAGAGTGTCGCGGTGCGCGCTATTTATAGAAAAAGGCCTCGCCCTTTCACCGAAGTGGGCGACAGCATGACGCCGCGCATACCGCCCAACGGCATCGCATCGGGCAGTCCAAACGCCAACGCAATAATGAGGATGTGACGTGTCCACCACCCAGGCGAGTAACTTGCGACGTCAGCGACCCCTCGATTCCCGCAACCGCACAAGCGCGAACGGTTTTCGAAACGGCCCCTCGACCATTGATTTTCTGGGTCTTGAGCAGGCCTCGACCCCTTATCCCGAACGGCGGTTCGGTTATATGGTCTTGAGCGGGCCTCGACCATCGGTTTTCTGGGTCTTGAGCGGGCCTCGACCCTTATCCCGAACGGCGGTTCGGTTACATGGTCTTGAGCGGACCTCGACCATCGGTTTTCTAGGTCTTGAGCGGGCCTCGACCCCTTATCCCGAACGGCGGTTCGGTTACAGGGTGTTGAGTGGCGCCTCGATCCCTTATCCCGAACGGTGGTTCGGTTACATGGTCTTGAGCGGGCCTCGACCATTGGTTTTCTGGGTCTTGAGCGGGCCTCGACCCCTTATCCCGAACGGCGATTCGGTTACAGGGTGTTGAGTGGCACCTCGATCCCTTATCCCAAACGGCGGTTCGGTTACATGGACTTGAGCGGGCCTCGACCATCGGTTTTCTGGGTCTTGAGCGGTCCTCGACCCCTTATCCCGAACGGCGGTTCGGTTACATGATCTTGAGCGGGCCTCGACCATTGGCTTTCTGGGTCTTGAGCGGGCCTCGACCCTTTATCCCGAACGGCGGTTCGGTTACATGGTCTTGAGCGGGCCACGACCATCGGTTTTCTGGGTCTTGAGCGGGCCTCGACCCCTTATCGACGGCGGTTCGGTTATATGGTCTTGGCGGGCCTCGACCATCGGTTTTACTGGTCTTGGCGGGCCTCGACCCCTTATCCCAAACGGCGGTTCGTTACGAGTGTTGAGTGGCGCCTCGATCCCTTATCGGTTACATGGTCTTGGCGGGCCTCGACCGCCGGTTTCTGGTCTTGAGCGGGCCTCGGTCTTGAGCGGGCCTCGACCATTGGTTTTCTGGGTCTTGAGCGGGCCTCGACCCCTTATCCCGAACGGCGGTTCGGTTACAGGGTGTTGAGTGGCGCCTCGATCCCTTATCCCGAACGGCGGTTCGGTTACATGGTCTTGAGCGGGCCTCGACCATTGGTTTTCTGGGTCTTGAGCGAGCCTCGACCCCTTATCCTGAACGGCAGTTCGGTTACATGGTCTTGAGCGGGCCTCGACCATTGGTTTTCTGGGTCTTGAGCGGGCCTCGACCCCTTATCCCGAACGGCGGTTCAGTTACATGGTCTTGAGCGGGCCTCGACCATCGGTTTTCTGGGTCTTGAGCGGGCCTCGACCCTTTATCCCGTAGTCCGGGTCGGTTACATGGTCTTGGGGGGGCCTCGCCCATTGGTTTCTAGGTCTTGGCGGGCCTCGACCCCTTATCGAGCGGCGGTTCGGTTACATGTGTTGAGTGGCGCCTCGATCCCTTATCCCGAACGGCGGTTCGGTTACATGGTCTTGAGCGGGCCTCGACCATTGGTTTTTTGGGTCTTGAGCGGGCCTCGACCCCTTATCCCGAACGGCGGTTCGGTTATATGGTCTTGAGCGGGCCTCGACCATTGGTTTTCTAGGTCTTGAGCGGGCCTCGACCCTTTATCCCGAACGGTGGTTCGATTACATGGTCTTGAGCGGACCTCGACCATCGGTTTTCTGGGTCTTGAGCGGGCCTCAACCCCTTATCCCGAACGGTGGTTCGGTTACAGGGTGTTGAGTGGCGCCTCGATCCCTTGTCCCGAACGGTGGTTCGGTTACATGGTCTTGAGCGGGCCTCGACCATTGGTTTTCTGGATCTTAAGCGGGCCTCGACCCCTTATCCCGAACGGCGGTTCGGTTACATGGTCTTGAGCGGGCCTCGACCATTGGTTTTCTGGGTCTTGAGCGGGCCT
The DNA here is from genome assembly GCA_023547065.1 of Musa troglodytarum. Taxonomy (NCBI): domain Eukaryota; kingdom Viridiplantae; phylum Streptophyta; class Magnoliopsida; order Zingiberales; family Musaceae; genus Musa; species Musa troglodytarum. Next base: position 23,126,931 of record CP097503.1, on the reverse strand, counting down.
CGACCCTTTATCCCGAACGGCGGTTCGGTTACATGGTCTTGAGCGGGCCTCGACCATTGGTTTTCTGGGTCTTGAGCGGGCCTCGACCCCTTATCCCGAACGGCGGTTCGGTTACAGGGTGTTGAGTGGCGCCTCGATCCCTTATCCCGAACGGCGGTTCGGTTACATGGTCTTGAGCGGGCCTCGACCCCTTATCCCGAACGGCGGTTCGGTTACAGGGTGTTGAGTGGCGCCTCGATCCCTTGTCCCGAACGGTGGTTCGGTTACATGGTCTTGAGCGGGCCTCGACTTATCCCCTCTTGGCGGGCCTCGACCATTAGTTTTCAGGTCTCGGCGGGCCTCGACCCTTTATCCCGAGCGGTTCAGATTACATGGTCTTGGCGGGCCTCGACCATTGGTTTTCTAGGTCTCGGCGGGCCTCGACCCTTATCGGCGGCGGTTCGGTTACATGGTCTCGAGCAGGCCTCGACCATTGGTTTTTTGGGTCTTGAACGGCGTCTGGACTCCTCCTCCTGCACAATGGTTCAGTCAATTATGTCACAACAGGCAGAACCTCCGCCCGAGGTCTCAGCCGACCGCTCATATGCAACCGGGTTTCCCCGAACACCACCCCCAACCCTCGAAGACCGTCCCGCAGGAGTGGCTTTTTGAGGGGGGTAGTGTTATGGGTATTAAATGTGACGTGACACCCGGTCCTGGGTATTACGCCCGGATGACGTCATCGCCCCTCCTGCGCTCTTTTACTCCCGCATTTGATTACCCGACGTCGCTTCTCCTCTGCCTCGCCCCAACTGCACGCAGGGTTGACCACGACACCGGCCTGCGAGGTCAGGTCCGTATACCACCCGCAGACGCAATCGGAAGCGTGCCATCCGTCCGACCTATTTAAGGCGAAGGGGTAAGGCAGGAAAAAGAGGAGAGGAGGTGCACTCTAAACTCTTCAATTTATCTTGACCGGCCGGGGAGCCTAGAGGGGAGAGTTGACTTGAGCGTCGGAGGGGTCGGGCGGAGCACCCTCCGACCCGCCTTTGTGCAGGTTCCGTTCCCGACGACATTGGCGCACGCTACCCCTCGGGACCTAGCTGGAGCAGGAGCCATTGACGAGCCCGAACCTTACCGAGACGACCCCGGGTTCCCGGATTCTCCGCCGCACACCCCAGGGTCACGGTAAAAAGTTGTTTGCACTAACAGTTCCTAAACATGTTTCTCAAACTATTAGCTTCTTTTAAACCCTATCTAATGTCTTGTAAGGAAGGCTTGATGTCTTCAACTCATAGGCCCTCTGAATAATTTTGTCGCGTTTATTTAAGTATAAATTGTTTTGTTTACTTTAATGTTTGGTTGGATGTTCATTTGTGCCCAAGTAGTCTCTCAAAATATTATGAATATTAACGAGCTAAAAAAATTTAACACGATCGATCGTAAAATAGATTGAGGGTTATGACAGGTCACTGGAAATCAACATAAAATTACATCAAATCATATATATATATATAACTTAATAATGAAAAAAATTTATGTAGCTAGCGCTAAAGAGTAAGAACATTACGACTTATTATTGTTGTATAAGAAGATACGAAACAACTAATTCATGAACTTAACATTAACATTTTGAATTAGACGATATCCTTGGCTGATAAAAAAGCCTCTAATTCTTTATATTTAAATCAAACATGACTATTTACTCAGGTCCAATACTTGACTAAAACTTATCATATTGGAACTTTCACTACTCTTCCAGAGAGAGACAGAGAAAAAAAAAAGGAGGTTCATTTAATGCTATTGTTTTTTAAAATAGAATAGATTTCAAGACTCAGAGATAAATCTCTCTAAATATAAAGATGAGGTTGTATATATTAATCCTCGTGTGCACAAAGCTTATCATTTTTGAAGTTATACTTGATATAGTTTCCACTCTCCTCTATATAATTATCGTTCTTAGTATGTTGTAAGCTGAGTCACTCGTACTCGCATGACCAAGTTTTGATTACATCAATCATACATCCTTAGCTACAACAAAGAACATCCAAGTGGTCGATATCAGACAGAGAGATACGTGTTAGAATAATGCCACCAATCAGCATTTCTCCGTCTCCTTCTTCTTCCTCCTCTTCTCCTTCCTCCACGGGGAACACTGTGTAACAGCTAAAATCCAGAAGCCAGCGGTAGGTGGCACAGTGTGCGCGCGCGCTCTAAAAGAAAGCTTCCTCGCCTTTATGAGCTTTTGTAGGGTCGTATTGCTCCCTTTATGTGCCGGGACACTCTTTGTGCAGCTTTACACACGCAGCATTCCCCTCATCTTTAGCAGCAGAAAGAATCTGCCATAAAGCACACCCCACCCATCGCCCTCTCATGGTTATACAATTTCCTTATTGTGTACTTACTCACACCATCATCTCCCTTAACAATTCTAACCAATCCTCTAAACTCGATCGAAACTCTATCACAATGCCTTGATTTCAGTAGTAAAGCGGAGCCTTTTGTGTGATGCAATTTGCTTTGGATAAACTAGTACGAGTTGCTTTCCTGCTTTGGGAGTATTGTAGTAGATCTTAATCTTAGCCAGGCGACCGAGGCTTTGCTTCTGCATGCTTATAATTGTCTGCTTGTCTCCAATGATTGACGAGCATAGAGAGGACCACCTTCTTTGCTGTGTGTGTGCGTCTTGTAACCTGCATCTGTAAATGAAGGCTTTTGCTGTGTAGTAAATTCTTGTATTGGAGGCTTCCGCTGACAGCTGAAGGAAGTAAAAGGCAGCGCTCTTTTCAGGAGATCGTCCCTGCAAGAGGTTTAACCTTTCCCTGACAGAGTTCACGGTTGTGTTAGTTAATGTTCTTGGTATACAGCAATCAATAAAGGAAATGGAAGCGGTATAATGTTGGGATATACCTTCTCCCGAGGGAAATAAAGGCAAAGGAAATGGGCATATGGGATGCCATGGCGAGAAATGGGCAGCCCTCAAGATCATCAACTTCTACTGCATCTTCTTGTCCAAATGTAGGTCAGGAATATTTTGTCTAGTCCCCAACGAGGGGAATCGTGCATGGGTGACGACGCCCACCAAAAGGCAGCACACCCATGACCTTATAATTTCCTCACTCTATCCTCCCACAGTTCTTCCAAGAGAAGCACAAAGATCAAAAGGAGCAAGAGAGAGAGAGAGAGAGGCAAGCGTGAGGGTAAAGGGAGGCTTAGTGGTGTTGGCTTTCCGAGTGTAGCTCGTGCACCGGCCCACACAAATCTATCATGCCCATTGCCATGATCATTACGCTTGCTCCTGCATGAGCTACAGCGAGCGAGAGAGAGAGAGAGAGAGAGAGAGAGAGAGAGAGAGAGAGAGAGAGAGAGAGAGGAACTACACTTTCACTGTATCTCAAATCGCTTTCGGTTCGCCGTCGAACCACACATTCTCTTTGCCTCAAGTCTAACCTGCCTCGTGAGTGAAGAAGCTAAAGGCACTTAATGGTTCATCCCTCTCATTAATACTCAATCCACGATTGCGATCTTCATGGACTTCTCGAGGCACAAAAGCTCACGCGCCCACAAGCACACTAACTTTTCTGCACTAAAGAACAAGGTGGGCAGCTTCCATGCATGCTCACTTGTTTAGGTCTGTGATCACTTCTTGCAGAGGAAATCTGAGCCTTTAACTTTCGGCAAACCATCATGAAGTTATCACGCAGCACTACCGTGCTCCATAAATTACTCCATTACTTGCTCTTGTCATGGCATCTTCATCGATTGGTTGCCACCATCAATAAGTCTGTGCAGTCTCTCTCGTTCATCAGGCGTGAAGTCCAATAAGCACTTGAATCCGAAACCCAAACCTGCATTGAGTAGCAGCGTTCGGCGAATGCTATGCGAGTGATAGTGCTATCTCAAGCATCAGTCCAACGCAGCTGAACTCGACTCTATTCTTTATACCGTCCTGAGGCTAACTTACGTAGCACTATAATGCATTGAATGTGGTTCTTGTCATACATGCGGACCACACTTTGTTTAGGTTTGTTTGATTTCCATGCATAAGCTTTGGTTGGCGTCAACAACTAAGCAGTGTAACGTTAGACGTACGTTCTAAGAGCTAAGCTTTCTTGCTTTCTTAAGCGCAGATCTGAGGCTTTGCATGATTCTTGTTCGTGCATGGAGGAAGCTCTTTGGATTTTGCTGAAACTTTAGGAAGATGGAGAAGGCTTTTCCCAGCAAACTAATGATGAGTACAAAACAAGCTTCGTTTTGGGATCACTATTTCATCGAGTATAAGGCCATATATCTCTATATAGCGCTTCTGTTGCAGTGTACATTCACGGTGATTTCTACTGTAACATCCTCAGTAGCACCTATCTGAATCGATGTCCATTATGGAGCGAAGCCCTGCAACAAGCAGGAGACGGGAGGGATCGTTAGCGTCTGCGACTCGCCGTAGACGTTCCAGCAGAATGGGTCTGCAATGGCGTCGCCCTGCGCGGGGAGCAGCTCCACGTCCGTCAGCGTGATGTTCGTGCAGGGAATGGCGTCGCTGCAGCCGAAATGGATGGGGGGGCTCCTGGTGTCGTAGCTGCCCTTGATGCCGGCGTAGGAGACGTCCGATACGTACACCGCCGACGTCTGGTTCTTGCACACCTTGGTGAGGCAGTAGTACTGGTTGATGATGATGGGGTTCCTCACGGTGTCCATGCGTATATTCTCAAAGCTGACCCACGACACTGACCCCGACCCACCCTGCCACGTCTTGATCCTGACGCCATTGTCCGAGTGCTTGATCACCGAGTCCTTCACTGTTACATTGGTCACGCAAGCCCGCGTGTTCTGCTTCCCCAGACTACCAATGCTGAACGGAGAAACCGAGCTCCGGTGAGCAGAGGAAGAACGAAGCTGAGAAGTTGTATCTTGTGGCGTACCTGATGCCATGGCTCGGCCCGCATGTGAGATTCCGTACGTGTATGTTGGTGCTGCCGGCTCCGATGGAGACGCAGTCGTCACCTGTTGAGGAGATGAGTTCGGCTGCGGAAGAGCTGAGGAGACGACGAAGAAGAAGAAGAAGAAGTCGTCACTTACCGCTGGAGATGACCGAGTTGTAGATTCCCACGTCGACGCTGTTCTCCACGTGAATGCCGTCGGTGTTGGGGCTGAGAGCGGGCGAGTTGATTGAGATGGCGTCCACGGTGACGTTCCTGCAGTTGTCGAATCGGAAATGGAACTGAGGGCTGTTATGGATTCTGATTCCGCGCACTGCTAGATTTGAGCTCATGAAGAATCTAAAAGCCTGCAAACAAAGGAACAACAAGGCCCACATTCTCGAATGAATCCGAGGACATTAATTTGATTGAGTTGTTGATCCGAGAGCTTACGACAGGGCTATCGCAGGGTCCGGGCAAAGTTGTGTGGTTCCTTCCCTGTCATCATCACAAGCTGAAATGGTTAATCGTCTACTAACACTGCCATCTACTTGGTAGTCAATCTCCTCCTCCTACCTTGTGGGGTTTGCAGGGAGATCCCACCACTTGGCTCCTTTCCCATCAAAGAGTCCGCCGCCTTGCAGCGTCAAGCCATTGGCTCTGTAGAACACGAGCCATTGCCGCCTGCTGGTGCGTTGAGGCCACGCGTCGGGGCCATCGGGTGGCATGATCGTTCCATCGACCTTGACACACAACTCCACCACGCAGTCAATCGACAAGCCTCAGAACAAAGGCAGCAGCTGCAAGTCACTCTACTGCAATGCGGCGTACCTGAAGTGTGAGTTCACCGTGGCAAGGCCCTGCAAAGATGGTCGACCTGATCTTGAAGGCGTAGCCTTGCGGGACGAGGACGACGCCCGGCCCTTCCTCGCACGCGGAGTCCCACGCGCTCTTGAACGCGTCGGTGTCGTCGGACACTCCGTCTCCGACTGCTCCGAATGATAGCACATTGAGAACTGCAGAATTCGATGAGTTCGCATTAGCCCCTGCAACGACGGGTGCAAGAGGGTAGATGAGGTTGTGGAGCTCATAGTACCTGCAGTGGTAGGCTCAGGGGAGGGAGCGGGAACAGGAGGCAGACTAATGGACGGGGACGGAGGGGGCTGAGAACCATCGCGCTTTGGTTGCTTCTTATGGTGGTGATGATGACTCCTCGCGTGCACAGGAGTAGAGTAGAAGCTAGAGGAGATGAAGACGAGCAGAATGACCATCCTAGCGAGCTCCATTTGCGGCATTTGCCAGTTGATGCAGCGTAAGTGCAAGACCGGGAAGAGAGTTGGAAGGGAGAGATGCAGAGTGCAAATGTTGGGCTGAGCAACTTTATAGACTGCAGGGGAGGTAGTGGCAGGGTATTCCTTTGTGGCTCTTCTTCTGCTGCACCACGGATTATTCTAATGGCGGCAACCGGCCAGCTCCATTTGGGCTTGGCTTTATGAGAATGTGGAGTCTAGTCTGCATATAATAGTAGAGAGAGAGAGAGAGAGAGAGAGAGAGAGAGAGAGAGAGAGAGAGAGAGAGAGAGCTGTGGTTGTTCTAGATATCCCCTTCACTTTCTTGGGACCCAAGCTCGGTCACAGAAGGGAAGGAGCAGATGCTGTAACATCAACCGAACCTCCTGCACAAGCTTCAGCAATGAGATCATGATCGCATTGAATTAGGTTCTGTTGCGTAAAGAGTTCGAAACATCTCGTCCTCACCATGTCCTTCCATTGCTGAGATGTGGGATGTATGAGGTAGAAGATGTCACTGGCTGCAGTTGGTAGTTCATGTGAGATCGAGGATGGTCGGTTTTGAAACAGGATGTGGTAGGACGGCGGTCAGTGGAGTTATGCGCATGCAACAAGTAGGGCTGCAGGAGTTTTCTCAGTAGAAATAAGTCTTTGGCCTGTCCAATGGCAACATGAGCTCAACAGCAAGTGGCCATGCATGCTTGCAATCTTAAACATCTCTCATCCATTCTTATTGCTGTCAGAAGTTGGCCATCACTCTGGCTCATTTCTTCTTCTTCTTCTTCTTCTTCTTCTTCTGCTTCCTGTCCGTTGTTGAAGAGGAAGATGGTCCTGAAACTTGAGTCATGGAAGATGATTATGTTTGCTCTGTGCCTAACTCAGATCACAAGATATTAATATGGAAGACAGTGAAAAGAGATGCATTGCATGTCAACCATGAAGAAGGGAATCACATCACTGAGAAGGCCCAGGTGATTTCTGGAGCCTAAAGAAAGCTTCATCTGGTGATAGAATAACAATATTTGGACAACCTGATTAAATTTGGGACACAGTTTGAATCTGAATCCATTCATCTTGTTTGTTTGTGTCTAGATTTACATAGAGCTAGTAATCAGACTCATGTCCCTCCCTGTCTGTAACAAAGTACACATCAACAAATGCTGATCAGCACAGTTTTGGTTCCATCAAATAATATCATACCATTATTCTTACTCCATTGGACAAAAATATCATATCCAAAATTAATTCCCATGAAATATTGTTCAGAGCAAACAAATAGATTATGCTTGCAGCCTAAGTATTATTTGTATCTGTTTTGGCTCATAAAATAAAATGTTAATGAGAACAAGGAACTACTTGGAAGAACTATGGATATCCCAGTAGGGCTCACAGTCCATAGGAATTTTAATATTAATGTTTCTAAGACTCAACTCACTTAGAACTCTAGAAATCTAATCATCAACATTCTCATTCTGGGATCTGAGACTGTTTGGCTAATGTATCTTTCTTAGTGTTCGGATGTATTGTTTACCTTCTTATGATCCAAAGAAAAGAAGATATAGCCCTCTTTCTTCTTTCTCAACCAGAAAATTTATATTTGTATGGATTTTGAGATCAATTTCCCAGAAGTTGTCAAATAGCACCCAACTTCTTCAATAGTGAGGATCTACATCAACTTGGAGTTCTCCCAAGTCAAGTTACTTCAGTGTTTGGTTACTCTAAGAATCAACCAGTAGAACTCTAATCAAACCATCAATTTTCCTTTAGAAGATCACTTCACAGTGAATCAAATGCAAGACCTAGATAGCAATCTCTAAGGTATTCCACTCAGGTAGTTCAAAAAGATCACTAAACCAATATGAATAGATCAGAAAGTTCAGAATGATGCGTGGATGGGGGAAGACCTACAAGCTACTATTTCCCTGACCTTCAAAAGCCACACACCAGAACCAGAGAACATTTTGGTCCATATTTCAAGAACTAAACAACAACAATATATATGCACTAATATAATGTTACAATTTATCAAAAAAGACCAAAAGGTTAGTAGTTAACCAACGAGGTTTTTGGAGAGTGGAAAACCATCTTTTAGTCTGAGGACAAGGGAGTGACAGTAATACACATGAAAACAGGACAGTTTTCTTCAGATCACCAGCTCCGTCAACTCACTAATCTCACTTGGAAGTACCGCTCTTTACCTGGTTAGATGCATGCAACTCTCCTCAGGTAATCATCCTATCAACAACTTATAATCCTAAGAAAGCACACTGCTTTCTAGCATGCTCTGGTATCAACTTCGCTACTATCTCCATCGGCACTCCCTTCAACTCTGATTAAGAAAGAAAGCAAATAAATATATCAGATTGTAAAATATGATAACAAGAAAATTACTTGATGGATAATTATTATGTCTACCAAGACTCTCACCATGAGGCTTGAAATTAAAAAGAGGAGGCAGAAAATGGCTATTTGGTAGCCGAGTATCCGAATCTCGAAGCTCATCGAAAAATGGATGAATTAGTGCTTCTAACTGTACCCATGAAAGAGAAAATAAAACTAAATATGTTGCACATGCCGCAATCATAAAATTCTGAGAAAAGGAAGTCTACTCACAGCAGTGCATCGCAGATTTGGAGAGTACTGTAAAAGCCTAGATACGAGATCAACAGCTTCAGGAGGCATTCGCTTATGGAAGATCTGATTAAAGTAAATGATTTGATTAGAATTAACCATCAGATAAAAATAAAAGGAACTATGTAGATATATATGGGAAATCATCCAAAGTGAAAAACTTCGCAGAAAATATAGTTATATACCTTGTGCCAAGGGTGAGCTTTAATTTGTGGGAACTTAAACTCGGTGTAATTTGGGTTCATGCATTTAATTTCTTCTCTTGTGGGGGTACCTAAAACCTGCAACGGCAAAATTACATGAATGAAGAGTAAATGAAAGGATTAGCAATTGATATCAAGTCAGGAACACAAAATAGAACATACCTTAATTATTTCAACCAGCTGGTCAACTCCACTTTCACCAGGAAAGAGAGGCTGTTCACGAATCAAGTTAGTTTGCCAAATAATGCTTAAGAAATAGTATCCAATCCAGAACATTATGCTACTATAGTGTATTCGTATAAACTGAGGTTAGCACCTGTCCTAGCAGAAGTTCAGCAAAAACGCAACCAGCAGACCAGATGTCGATTGCTGTAGTATATTCAGTTGCCCCAAAAATAAGCTCAGGAGCTCTATAGTATCTGGAACAGATGTATGATATATTTGGTTCCCCTTTCACCTACCAAAGCATAAAAAAGCTTCAAAATTAAGGTTACTAAAACATTAAAATGACAACCATGATTCTGGAGATGAACTAAATTACCAACACTTTTGCACTCCCAAAGTCACATAATTTCAATTGATGAGTATGTGGGTTAACCTGTTACAGAATGCTAACCAGCACATCAGTAAAAAGCACCACTTCTTTGTAAATAAGTGGTTCCAAAAATATATCAGAATCTAATTTTAAGAACATATTTCAATGCTATAGAGATACCATAATGGCAAGATTTCAGCAATCTACACTACCAAACTGTCAAGTTACAGCAAGAAAAAAAAACCTTTTGTTGTTTTGACGTTATCCTGGTGGTTGCAAAGCAAAGTAGATTCAAAATAAATAAATTAAAAGCAAGAATTGCGTTAGCAAATACCAGAAGATTTTGGGGCTTAATATCTCTGTGGCACACTCCAATACTACCATGTATGTATGCCAATGCCCTGCATATCTGTTAAAAGAAGAAAAACGAATTGTATCAACAGATCTAAAATTACACTAAACGAAAAAGGTAACCAGCAAAATTTTGAACTGATCAGTTTCTCAACCATACTCAAATTTCTTTCTAAGTTATCACCCATTTTCACTATTTTCTATTATCAATAAATAGAATATGGGCACTAGTCTTGCCGGCATATAAGTGAGTAACAATATTAAGACCAACTAGATTTATAAATTACCAAACAAGCTAAAAGGCCATCACGTTGTGTTACTGGAAATAAAAATTATAGTCACTCTTAATCAAAGGCAGAAAATGACACCATTATGAGCTCAAACTTACCTGGTACATGTACAGCTTCACATATATTAGCGGCATACGTTGGTTCATCTTGTTGTAGTGTTTGATAACACGATGAACTGTCTCTGGTACATATTCAAGTACCAAATTGAGATACAATTCGTCCTTCTCAGTTGTTGAAAAGAAGCAATGCTTCAAACAGACAACATTTGGATGGTCAAGAAGGCGCATGGTTTGCAGCTCACGGTTTTTGTACCTCTTATCTTGAAGAACCTTCTTTATAGCTACAGTTTCACCTGTCTCTAGACATTTGGCCTATTAAAAGGACAAAAGATCATGTTATGAAACAATTTCATAATCCATCACATCAGCATCCATCAATGACATATATGATGTCATGGAAGTGTGCCCATGCTAAATCAGATCACCATGCATGCACTACTTACAAGCTAAAGTGTCTTGCAATCAGAATTTAAAGTCCCTATAGTGAAGCATGATGAGAACGTTTGTAGTACAAAATAATCACCAAACTGACCTGAAAAACAATTCCAAATGAACCATGTCCTACAATACGCTCAGCCATGTAGCTTACTGTCTGCGGTTAAAAAACAGTAACTTATAATAAGATCAAGTTTCCAGGACATTGAAAAAATTTAGCAAAAGAAAACTACAACAAATAAAAAGGTTTTGAAATTTTTAAATTTTTGTGCTCGAAGGTCAGAGCAGTCAGGGATGCATGCATAGGCGACTGCATCATAACCCCCTTAAACACAGAATATCTATTTGTATCAAAAGAAAAAATAAAGATAAAAATCAATGTCCTCATAATCTCTTTTGTGTTTGCATATTGTGCTTACCTGCTTTGGTTGTCCATTTCTCCCATTGACAGTAGTAACAATTATATGACCTGTTTCTGTCCCATTCCCATCAATCACTGTTGCTTCTGCTTCCTGCAGACATCACATGTCTCATTTGTCATATAGGAGAAACATAATTTCATATCAATGTCATAGAGAATGCATGTCAGTAGTCAGAACCATGACAAGTGCTGACCATCTACCTTATCATCCCTTATTTTCATATCACTCATCTCATCAGGCAACCTGTCCACACCAACACTAGTGCTACTGGTGATTTTCAACCTTGAAGGGGGCACCAAGCTCACTGAAGCCATTTATGTGCGATAGAAATTGAGAGTCCAATTTCAATGTACCCTAAGCACCTTTCTCCGAAAAAAGCTATCGTATACCTGTTGTCAAATATATAGAGGATATCGGTAAGCAGAACAAAAATGAAAAGACGATCTCAATTATTTCGCCTGACAGGCAAGACTTATAGCACAATATCTAAGACAAAAACCAAGTGCACATATAAAAGCTATCAAAAAATTTTAACTAAAATCATTTTAAAGAAGGAAGCTATGCATGAAATACAGGCAGGGGAAAAAAAATACTGTGAACAAGTAGAACGTCTAGGTGAATTTCATATGACCAGTCATACAGTCAATCAAATATGTCTCATAAATTTAGTCCTTTATTCCTCTGGCTTCTCGGTAGGCATGAATATTTTGCTGCTAACCAAGTAGAGAGCAAAATTAAAGCATACACACCACTCACAACTGTTATAATATATTATCAAGAGGTTCATTAAAGAATATCAGCAGTCACTTACCAAGCTGCACAACCAAAGGTATGCAATTATTTTTCAACCGACCAAATTATGAAAGTTGTAAACTATTACTTTTCCAGAAAAGAGCAAATATATTAACTACTTCATAATACTAGTAAAACCAAGATCCTGTACATCAAAACACAGAATGGAATACAAATCAAAGGGCCAGTCCCCTCTCTAAAACAAGCCTGAGTTGTAAATCCTCTCATAGCTTCCTAACCAATTTGTTGCTCTATTACCTTCCTAATAACATGAGAAACTTCAGCTTGCTCAAAAGATGCAAAATAACAGAAAATATCCCTTACAGCATTCACAGCACTCCAAGTTGTTTGTATTCTCTTGTTTAATATGTCAACCTTTTACAAAGTTAAATGGTGGTAAAAGATTCATGTAACTGGCCCCAAATAGATGGAACATTACAACTTAATGTTATTCTTGTTGAATATCTCAACCACAAAATTGGCATCAATTTCAATCTAAATTCTCTGTGCACCCTCTGCTATCACATACTAGTTTTATCCAACTTCAATAGCTGAGAGTTAACTTATGAATTATCAACACCTAAGCAACACATGCTCATTCTGTTCAAATCCAAAGCCAAAGTAACCTGTCAAAGAAATTTAGCAAGTGATCTAAAATACTTCTCAACTGTCAAGTTAAATCAAAGACTTGTTCTGCCGATCATCCGATCTCCCATATCAATTGCTGAAGAACATTGTCCACTACAGGTGCTCAATTATATACACCAAGTCTACAGTCTCATGGTTACTGGCCTTGATTTTCACGGTCTAGCACACTCATGTCTGAGCACCAGTGGCGCTACATCAGAAACATCTACCAATTGATTAGCCCAAACCAAAAGAAGAAACAATTGTCCGCAGGCAAATAATAATAGATCATCTTCTCTAATGTAAATCTCACAGTAAACCCTGACCGTGCATACCGTCAGCTAAAATGTGGCTAACAGAATCCAATATCAACCATCTCCAACTTGCCAGAAAACTACATTACCTTTTTTTCTCTTCGGAGAACTACAAATAAAGCAAGAAAAATACAACATTTCTACAAAAGATTGGGAGGATCACATGAATAAAGAAGAACAACATGGATTAATGCACCAAAAGACCTGCATTTCATTAGCCAAAGAGTCCAAAATTGCAGCTAAAAGCTACCAAATAATCTTTAAAAAAGACACATTTTTCTTTCAAGCAAATCTAAAGATCCACGCTCCCTTAATTAAAAGAAAAACCAAGAAAAGTCCTATAAACCACAATATGACAAAATCTCGAGCTAAATCCCTCTACGTTACCAAAAAGACACACACAGCAACATCACCTCAGAACTCGGTGAACTAACGCCAAATCCAGGGAAGGAGCACGAAAGTCAGACCATTTACTGAAAAACTCATGAAACCAAGTCTACAAAAAAAAAAAAAAAAGCCTGAATGGCACAAACAAAATGCTAACAAGTTCCAACCTTCGTCTCCAAATTCGCCGGCCCGATCGACCGCAACCAACAACATCAAACACGTGAAGAAAGGCCAAACCCCAACTCGCCCTCTTCCTACTTCCCTCTTCCACTGCGATGGGAAGACGGAGAACAGGAATCGAGGGTTTTAATCTCCTTCCCTGTCTCGCTTTTGGGTAGTATATGATTCTTTTTACTCCTCCCGATGATGGTCAAAAGAAAAGCCTCCGAAGTACTCATAACGTACCCTTTCTTTGACCGCTCCCAACTTTAAACTCCAACCCACCCCAAATAATATTAGTAATAGCAATAATAATAATGATAATAATGTAATAATTATTTTTCCTTCGTAATTTTTACTACCCTTTTCCCTATTATTAGCAAATTAAGAGTTAATGCGCCTTTAAACTTTGGCTCGAATCGAACCATCGGAAGCCAGCGGAGCTCCTAATTCCAGCTTAATTTTGCACCTAATGACCATAATACCCTCCTTTGATTTAGAAAATACAAGTCGAATTTGACAGGCTGGAGTACCCAAAATGCCCCTAAACGGATCTGATCCCATCTTTGATTTATTGCCTATCGATGCGAACGATCAGCATCGGACGGCCCAACGATCCAGATGACGATCGCGCCGGCGAAGGCTATTTCAGTATATTAGGTCGGCGATAGGTGGAAATGATTGGCTGCGACGGTCGCAACCTCGAACGGTCTGTCGCTGTCCCCCGGGCGGGCCCACGATAGCCATACCGCCACCTCTTCCTTCCTATTTGAACCACTCACCCGCTCACGCACCTGCATTTAACGGATCATCAACGGGCCCCACCGGTGTACTTGCGGCCAAGAGGCAGGTACGAGACGAGCGCCAACGTCTCCTGCGCTCGTTGCGGCGAGGGGTTATTTAGGCCGGGAGGGAGCAGGGTCCGGGCCGACCAGATCCAAAAATAAACCCGGTCAACCTGTGGTCCGCGTGCCGTTTGACCGGACTGAAGCAACGCAGGCCGTCGGATCGATAGCGTCGCCCGTGAGATTGGTGGGTATCTCGGAGTCAAGTTGCCTCGATTCGAGGGAAGGCGTGGGCGTTGATTTTTCTGGAGATTCGTGCTGGAATCATTAGCTGACCACCGAATTCATTAATAATGCTGGTCTCGTCTTCCTTTTTTGAACCGGCGCCGGCTCGACCGGACTCCGTCTTCGGGTCCGAGACGACCAGGCCGGCACCTATGGACGAGTTCGCAGGCATTGAATGATGCAACAGCTGACGTTAGTGAAGTGCTACGTGTCTTTGGCCTGCAAGATTTGAATTCGTTGGGGGTTATCTCATCTTATTATAATTATAATCGATTACTGTTAGGACGATTTTTGAATGAGTTGCAGTATTGGCGAGTGCAATAGAATATTCGACACGACGTCAATTTGTACTAAGATTGATATCATAAGTATTAGGTAGTGATTAAAGAGACGGATCTAATCTCATTAGCCACATATCGACTTATCTTTTATAGTCAATCTCCTTGGTCGCTTCTAAGTTATGAGAATATTTTGTATCATATTTTTTTTATTAACATTGCAATGTCATCAATTAAGGTTTTTTTTTTCTTCTTTTACCGACTATGAAATCAGGTGTGGTTGAAAACGAATATTTTTTCTATCAATCAGCAATTGTGATAATTATAATCATTGATAAAAGAAAAATATATATTATGGTTTGATTTTTTAAATTTTAATATTGAAATTTCAATAATTTACCAACTTCAACAATATGGAGAAAAAGAAAAAAAAAATATAGATAAACATCAAAAAATAACTTTAATAAAACATATGAAATTATGATAATTTACTAATAAAAGAGCAACATCATATAATTGATTGATCACTTAAGTAGTACTTATCTTATGTCATGTACAATGTAACATCCTACTCCTGATTATACTCGTACTCTTTGTACATGATTAAAATAGGATGTAATATCTTAATGTTCCAACTGTTATCAATATGGGTGCAATGAAAAATAAACAAACTTAAAATTAAAACATGCTAACTTACTAAACAAAATGACATGATTTTTTTATATACAATATTTTAGAAACATGTATATATTTATAACCTTTGACAAAAAAAAAACACATACACACATAATATGCCTAAAAGTTATATATAAAATGCCTATAGATCATCGTTTATATGTGCATTGGTATGAGTTTGCACGTTCTCACTTTCATACTAAATCATTTAGGTGGGATACTAGTATTATTACTTATAAAATAGAATCTATAGTAAATAATTACTCAGTAAGTACAAGTCTTATTTAGGTGAGCATACATCATGTCATATATATTATATTTTAAAATTATTGACGTAACATAATTAATGGCAAACACCTCATTCTATGACTTCTTTAGCAAGCTAAACCTTACAATATTTTAAAATAAAGAGATAAAATTTTACATCAGAATAATTCAAAACTTTTATATGCATATGTAGGAAACATAGTAAATTTATAGACTTCCACATATCATAACATATATGTGTACTTCCACATCGCACATTATCATAATATATATGTTAACTTAAATATCATATGTCATAATATGTATGTCTAGTCTCATATTACACATCATAATATATACGTGCATTCTCACAACGCATCATAATATACACATATTCTCATATTGTATATCATAACACGTATATATACTCTCACAATTCACATATACATATATGTATGCATACTATGCATTTTCATTATAATTCATATATTTTTCTGCTTACAAAATATATGCATTTATCTTTAGCTCATGTCTAATTTATGATGATCATATCATTTGAAATATACTTTCTAAAATACATGATACATATGAGAATCTATATGATCATTATTCTATAGTAAATTAAACTTATACTTGATTGAATCCAAAAATAAAGATATCAATAAAAAATCATATTCTTTAATGATCAAATGTGTTGGAGAGCGATACATTTATCAAATTAGGAGCATAAGGTCATGAGATACCTTAATTAAAAATCCTAACTTCTAAATTACTGATTTATAATAATTCATAGAAAAAGTTTAATAAAATCTCTTATAAAATAGATTATATTCAACCTAAAAATTCATCTAAATTTTATTATTAATGTTTTAACAATTCTCTCTATAACTATAACTAATTAATACAATCAAACTATCTAAAAATTCTACAAAAAAAATTACTTCACTATTCTAGCTTACCAAGTGATCTTAAATTATCATAAAATTTTATAAAAAAAACATAAAGATCTATAAAACTAAATACACACTAAATTTTTGCTTAAAATAAAATCATTTAGAGGCTAAACTATCCTCATAATTCAATTACTAACACTTATGTTAAAACTATCTAAAATTATAAATATTGTATCTTGGTGGATAAAATGGCATTAACTTAATTATAAATCTCATAGAATTTTAAGGGGACCTTTTAAAATATATCAAAAGGATAACACCTAATCACAACCTTTTAGTTTGAATAAAACTCTTTCTCATAAAATAGGAGATTCTAAGTACATCAAATTAGGACAATCGCAACTCTATGCACTGATCTCATATTAAGATCATAACAGAGGCCTTAAAACCATAAAAGAAAAAATTAAAGGTAATATTGAAGTTTGGGTAACTTAAAAGCAAGATCAATATATAATTTATAGAACTGAAACCATACATTATACTAAGGGAATGATTATATTTTTCTTACTTTAATTTTTCTTATAGTTGTGTTTTCTTAGCTTCCATAAGAAAAGTTGAGAGAATAATTAAAGAAGGAGAGAAAGAGACATGGGTTATTATATTAGTAAAAATAATAATATTAAAAATAATGTAGAGATACCTAAGAAATTACCTTGGGTTTAGTATTCAATCCCATTAGGTCTCATTTAATTTTTTTTCTTCTTTTACTAAGATAATTATAAGGTTACGAAAACCTCAATTAAGTCTAGTTTGATTGACTAATATGATAGTTTTGGTTTAGACTCATCCATCAATCTTACTTGTGTATCTCAACATTTAATATAATACTATTTTTTGATTTGCATCTCTATTTAATTTTTTTATTACTCCATCCATACCTAAATAGCTTATGATTCTCTACATACATAATATTAAAATTTAAACTTCATTACGTTAACCATGATTAAAGATTGATTAATACATAATATTAATACAGCTCATTCAGATCTTGAGATCTATTTAAGATTGATTAAAATTCAATCACTACTTCTAATTACTATATGTATATTTATTACCATAATTTAACCTCATATTCAAGTCCGTTAACATACTTTGACTTATTGTATTATGCTTAACATAAATATTAATGTTTATATATGCTCAATCAATATTTCGTAGAATATTGAGAATGATAATTTTAGAAAGTATATACTTTAAACTTAATTTAAGAAAGTATATACTCAAATTTTTGAAATATAAATATCACAAATCATATCATGAGATTAATATATACATATTATTTATATTTCTATTAATATACTAATTATAATTCTAAGTACGTGAGATTTGAGCATTACAAACAGTCATAATCATTGATCATTAATAATAAGAATCTAAAATTGAACCACATCAAAGAAAAAGAAATTACCACATAGCATTATACTTTCTAAAAAAATAAATTATAGTTTTATGAACAAGCAATATTAAAAAAAGGTGATTTTTTTTGGGGAAAAACTCCATATATTGTGTTTTTTCACCGCATCGCTTTTGTATTTATGAAAGAGAGTTCATTTCTTTTTTAAAGACAAAGATACCTTTTAAAGTGTTTTCTAACGAAATTTAATTTGAACTAAATTGGTCCAGTATTATAATGCATTTCGATAAAGTTATAGAATTTTTGGTTTATAATATTTTCTTACTAGATTTACAATGTTTTCTATTTGAGTTATAGTATTTTTAATTTGAATTAAAAACACTATAATAACATTAAAAAATATTGCATCTAGATATTGTTTCATTATTTTTTATTATCATTCTTTTATAATAAGTTATTATCAATATTTTGTTTTTTTTAAAATAAAGAATTAAATTTAAGAGAAAGTAGAAAAAAAAATAAAATTTTATTATAGTTTATTTGAAATATGTCAAGATTTTATAATTTTATCCAAAATCATTCTAATTCTCATATTAATAATATTATAATAATTCAAACATATAGGAAAATTGATATTATTATTTACTGAAAACTTCAATTAATTGAAATTGAGTTATAATATTTTTTTTGCTAGAGTTATAGTGTTCTGATTCAATGTTGAGAATATTACAAGTTCATTCAAAATATTATAACTAATTTTTTTAATTATTTTAATAAATTAAAAAAATATTACAAGACTCTCTAAACAATTATAGACCTAAATTTAAGGTTTCATAGAAAATAGATTTGCCATATGTCAAAACATTCTTGATTTGCATTCAAAATCACTTAAGAATGCTAAAATAAAATATTTTATAAAATTTTAGTAAATATAATAAAATTAATAATTAATGTTTATTTGAATATTAATCCCTTAAGATTGAATTATAATATTTTTAGTTGATAGAGAAATACTGCAGCTGATTGGGTTTCAAGATTGAACTGTTAACGTTGACCGGTTCAGTTTGGTCGGCGGGAAACTGAAAGATTAAATGAAAACTATTTTGTTCTTTTTAGATATTTGGAAAATAAGAGGGAAAATTCAAATTTTGGGTTTTCCGCAAAATCGTTTACAAATAATAAATAATAATAAAATAGCTTGAGATGCGTCGCACGGTTGCATGGAGGGGCTGTGAGGGTAATACCGTCATTCCATCCTACATCCTCGAGCCTGGAGGTCGTTAGGGCGAGTCGTCCGACCCTCGAGTACTATTTATTCTTCTGTCGGTGTCTATAGACCGTCCGTTGTGGACTACCTTGAATCTAACGGTGGATGTTGCGATGGGACATGTCCATAACTGGACCGTACGACATGCAAAAGACCTTAAACCCCGTCCCTCGTCCTTCTGGAAGGTTTCGGGTTCCTCAGCATCCCTCGCTTCGCTTCCGTCCTCTTCAACGCTCCCAAGCCGACGGGCTACTGGATGCGGTGGCAGACGATCGTCTGCGCCCTGATCGTCGCCGCCCCTGCGGTCGCTGCGGTGGCCTTAGTGGGGAGGGCGAAGCCGCTCCTTGCTGTCGACCTCTGGGCGCCGTGCTGCGGCGGGGTGCACCCGTCGTGGCTTCTGGCGTACCGCGGCCTCGTGTTCTTGGCCATGGGGTGGCTGCTTTTCCGGACGGTTCGATTCGACGTTCTCTCTTCGTTCTACTTCTATACCCAGTGTGGATTCTACTAATCAAAGCCATTTCTACGTGAAGCTCATCATATCTTTTAGTGTCTGAACTGATTTGTTCTTTCTGAATATTATACGATTTGCAAGTTGTTCTTATCATTACATTAATGATACTTGATTTTAACAGCATATGAGATGGGAAGCCGCTTTAGAAATCGATGCCAATCTATGGATTATAAAATTTTTTTGAGATAGTAGAAATAAGATATGTCTTACATCATTTCAAGAGACGGCAAAGAATCAACATGAAGGAAAGCTTAAAAACACGAGCAAATAGCTTAAGTTTAGGTAAAGTGTTTGTTGCTCTCCGAATTGTACAAGACTCGGTAGTTCTTTTTTGTTGTCAGATGAATGAGACTTGATTCTCGTAATACAGATGATCGGAAGTCACTTTGAGAATTGAAGTTAATTGTGGCTTATTATTATTATTATTTTGAGATGGTAGAAGATATGTAAGAATTTCCCTGATACGTATTATTGCGTTATGAGAGACAGTGAAGAATCAACATGAAGTAAAGCTTTTGAAACATGAGCAAGATATTAGCTTTAATTTCGGTCAAGTATTTGATGAGCAAGATAACAATCTTTATTTTCTAATTTGGTCATACAGATAACATCTTATTTTTCAAAGCTTCTTTCATAGTTTTTTGAGTAATTAATTTTTTTAATAATTGATATCTTGTTTCTGTCCTGGAGAGCATTATGGTATCATATTTCTCGCAACAAACTTGTAACATGCATGGATTTTGAGTTCTTTCTATTGACATGATTGACCATTGATCTAATGTGTTTTTCTTTCTCTATTTTTTTTTCTTTTGTGTGCTGTAATCTTGACAGATGTCACCTTTTGGGTTCTCCTAGTACCACTTTTGTCCTCTGAACATGTTGCGGTAAATTCTGTGAGTATCCTGGACTTGCATGAATAAAACATTCAATAGCAATAATTTGATTCTTGTTCAATCTAACTGGGAATTCATAGTTAATCATATCCCTCTTTAGATATTTGGAATTAATTGATTTTTTTCTATTTCACATTTGCTTTCGGACTTTAGAGACAATATAGTACATGCCTTCTTAAAGTTATCAATTAACTTCTTAGAGGGAATGTGGTCATCACCTTTTATTAATTTGCTTTTTGAAATGGTAGAGATTGAAGTAAATCCTTCCACACTCTCATAAGTTCGGGGTGCATCGGATCTACTTGTTATTGCTTGGAATGCTACATTCTCTTATGAATTCGGTATAGCTAGTTGTCCATAGATTTCATACTCTTTCAATAATTATGAACTTTATTGCTCGATCATATGTGATTCAGATTGTATTTTCTTATTCATTCTTTTATTTATTATTTGATTCAAGTGTATTGAAGGTCTGCTGCCCTTGTTTTCTCTATGAATTGCTGTATTATGTTAGCTGATTATTTTCCCACCCTCACAAGATAAATAAGTTATTTTGTCCCTTTTTTAGTTCATCATCTAAGGGGAATTTTGGAAAAACAAAAATGACTGTTAAAGATTCCATGGAAAATGATAATATATGTAATAGAGATAGCTAATATATCCCTCAGAAGGGACGGCCATTGATCATAACGTTTGCAAGTAAATAGTTATGCGATAATTTCTCTTTTCATTTCGATTTGATGTGATATTCTTGATTTATTATCATCATCGGCCCAGTGGCATACATATTTGTGGATGTATCCTCATTTACTTAGTGTTACTTGAAAGAAACTGAAAAACGAGGATGTCATATATCTCTTGACCGCATCCATTGCAAGGTGGACACCGAGCCATTTATGCTGCATCTTCTTTTTCATTACTTTCTAGTCATTTTCATGGGATTAGTTCTTGTGGAACTAATGCATTTTTCAAGCTGCGAATATTAAACTTTAGGACTGAATTGCTTCGCAAATGTTGTCCTAGGAAGTGACGCCATTGCTTGTGCATGCCCATATAATTGAATAGATATGTAGGTTATAGACTGTGTGCACTTTGTGCAAATGTTTCACCTTATGTGACAATGATCTACTGGTAATTATTTATTTTAATTTCTGACTCCAAGATAAACTTGCACCTTTGCAACCTGGGTTTTGAGAGTTTTGAGTTGTGGATCAGTCTCTCTACTTGAAAAATACAATTGTGTACATCAAGATTTGTAATACTGAATGATACCGCCCGATATGAGCGATACATATCGGTTCGATAAGATACCGATATGAGGATCATTTGCTATCGGACGGTATCATCGAGTACGATCGAGGACGGAGGAAGAATAGAAAGACGATGATCGAGGGCGGAGAAAGAAGAGGAAGAAGGAAATAATGAAAAAAAAAAGGTCGACAAGAAGGGATGCGACGTCGTCCCATATATATATATAATATTTATAATTATATATATACCGAATAGTATATCAAAATATACTATTCGGTATATCGTTCGAGAAAATATCAAAACTTTGATACGATATAAAATTTTAATCCTTAGTGTACATCTTCTTGAGATTCAACATCGGCAGAGCCTTATTCATGAGTTCCCTTTTTTCTTTACATTTGACATATTCTTCAAATTCTCCGTGAAGTTGATTAGATGCCTGGCTTGGCATTGCAGTACCATCCTCTCTAGTTTTCTTTTTTAACAAAGCATATTTGATCATTGCCCTTGTGCTGATGCACCAGTAAAGCATGGCACATAATTTCAAATTCTATGTGAAGTTGATTGGTTGCCTGGCTTGGCATTGCAGTACCATCCTATCTAGCTTGCTTTTTAACAGAGCATATTTGATCATTGCCCTTGTTGTTGATGCACCAGTAAAGCATGCAACATAATTTGTAGGAGTTGTTTAAAATTATTTACTGGGAGACTTCTTCTTCCTGAACAATGTGAATAACCTAAAATGGCAACAAAGAATTACATAACTAATATAGAGAACGCTATTAAGTGTTCTGTTATGAAGTCTTTGCTGGACCGATTTGGCCTGCCTTTAGTCCCTCTACCCAACTGGTTTCGCCCAGTCCTACCTGCTTCGTGGACCAATAATTCCAGTTGATTGGGGATGTTATGCCCACTTACCAGCTGAACAGGGTTTTGGTAGTATTATTTTGGTAAAGCCAGAGGCTCCACTACTAGTTGGAGCAGGGAAGGACCGTCACCCTCTTCCAAGCTGCCCCAGATTCCAAAGGCTGTTGGCCTGCCTAAAATTCCATGAAGGTTTGTCAGATATGTCTGGAAAAGTGAGGGCGCCAGCTGTTGTTCAGGGTTATTTTAGTTTCTGACTATTATTGTCCTATTCTGAGGATTTGGCATTGCTATCTCTTTGTAAGCTTTTAAGGCATACTTTTTGATTATTTTCTTTTATTTTCCAACAGTAAAGCACTTTGTAGCATCTATAGTGCACTAACACGGCATACTGGAAGGGTTTCCACGGGCATCAAGAATATATATCATTATGTTAAAGTTTTTGGAGAAATTATGCTTCTGATGACCACTAATGCTGCATAATGGGCTGCATGCATTCTCTCAATGATGGCATTATTAAGAGAGTTGTCTCATTTCACGTGTATGAAATATAAGTAACCGGAGACTTTGCATTTAATTGTTGCCACTCTAGGTGTTCATGGTTGCACGTAAGAATGCACATCCGGCTATGAATACGATTCTCTTTTAAAGATTTGTGACATTACTTGCCACTTGATGGCTTTTCAGGTGGCCTTACCCTTTTCTGGATCTTGTTACTCCTTCCTAGAGCGCCTAAGCTTAGTTCCTTAACTCGGTCGCTTATGCGTATCCATCGATGATTACAAAAGGTGTTCGGGCAAAGTGAGACGAGGCTTGAGCGTCGCACTTCATTTCCAAGCAACGCGCTTCAAAGAGGCATTGCCTGGGCGCTCGCCCGAGCCCAAGCGTTAGGCGCTTTGGGTGAGCGCCTGTGTTAAACCAGACGATCGAATCAAAACTTTAGGTCTAATTCGGCTTTCGGTGATTTAGTTGGTTCGATTGAACTAACTAAATCATCGATATTAGTCTCTCTTATGTGACTTCATCGACTTCCCTAACCCTAACCCTCACAATTGGTCTCTGTTGTCGTTGCCATTGTCGCTCCCCTCTCGCTTCGC
The DNA here is from genome assembly GCA_023547065.1 of Musa troglodytarum. Taxonomy (NCBI): domain Eukaryota; kingdom Viridiplantae; phylum Streptophyta; class Magnoliopsida; order Zingiberales; family Musaceae; genus Musa; species Musa troglodytarum. The sequence goes on along the minus strand of CP097503.1, from coordinate 23,103,083 downwards.
CGCCGTTTCCTTCACCGCCATCGCTCTCGCTCCGTCGCTCCTCTCGCGCGTCGCTCCGCCGCCGCTCCTCTTCTCGCTCGCTCGCCGCTCCCGCTGCCATTGTTGCTCGCTTTCTCTCGTTGTTGCTTGTCGCTTCGCTTGATTTCGCTACTTCTCGCTCAAGCCTCGCTGCTCGCTCTCGCCGTTGCTCGCTGCTCGCGCTTCCATTCCCGCCGCACTTCATTGTGCTCTCGCTCGCCGCTTCGCTGCCGCCGTCGCCGCTGCCGCCGCTCGCTCGCTGCCACTACCATCGCCGCTCCAAGCCATCCACTTTCTCGCTCCTCATCCCAATCGCCGCCATCGCCCATTGTTGCTCTCTATCCATCTCATTCTAGCTTCGATAGAATACTGTTAATAGTATATTAACAATATACTGTTAATTATATACTAATAACAATATTTTTATTTATTAAATTAATAATATATTATTTTAATTTTAATACTATTAATTTTTATTTATTTAAAATTATTGTTAGGTTTCAGGATAAATGACAAGTGTACAGAGCAACTCAATTGATTCTACAATGGCATAAAAAAAAGATCCTGCATAGAAGTATAATTATTTAAAGGATCCGAAAGATCTTTGTGTAGTGACTTGTATGTTCTACGATAAGACTATAAAAGATAGTATTTTTCATGTAAAATAATATCTAGTAGGAAATTTTAAAAATATAATAGCTTACAAAAAGTGTCCACTTGAGGTAAAAAAAGAGTTGTTGAGTTATATGAATGAAAAGAAGATACAAATGAATGAATCTTACGGGAATTTACCAAAAGATGATGTTGAACATCTTAGGGATGAAGAAGAAGATTATTCTATGAGTATTAACCCAAGTAGGGAAAAATTATACGACAAAAAAGAAAAAGAAGTTGTGAGTACTAAAAAAGGCTAAAAAAGGATTGATGGATCTGTATATGTTTTAATGATCACAAAAGCAACAAGGGCAAGTAAGAGGCTCAAAATTTAGACAAACAAATATAAGTGATGCTTATGATAAAGAAATAAAAGGAAGAACAATTCAACACATTGCTTGCTTCTTCTATCAGGGTGGTCTTCCCCTTAGTACAACTCATTTAGGCAGTTTTAAGGAAATAATTGAAGCTATTGGAAGATATGGTGCGGGATTAAAACCTTTAAGTTATTATGAGATGCAAGTTACATTATTGAAAAAAGAGTTAAATTATACAAATGACTTACTAAAAGGTCATAAAGAATCATGGGCAACATATGATTGCTCTATTATGTCAGATGCTTGGACTGACAAGAGACGTAAGGGTATAATTAATTTTATAGTTAATTATTTTTTAGGGACTATGTTTGTGAAGTCAATAGATGCTTTATCTTTTCTAAAATCTAGAGATAAGATATATGATTTACTTGACAAGTTTGTAGAAGAAATTGGAGAATAAATTGTCATTCAAGTTATAACCGACAATGGAAGCAACTATATATTAGCTGGTAATATTCATCTTTTGAATTTTTAATTATTTTATCTTTAATTAAATGTATTAAACTCGTATGTCTTATTATTTTTGTTATCCTTTGTCTTAGGTAAATTACTTGAAACAAAAAGACCACTTATATTGGACTCCATGTGCGGCATATTGTATTGATTTAATGTTGGAGGATATTAGAAAGATCCCAAACATCAAGAAAACTTTAGAAAGGATAATTTTTATTATTAGATTTTTTTATAATCATATTGAGGCTTTGAATATAATGAGAGAATTCATAAGCAACAAAGAATTAGTGAGATATGGTATCACCCGATTTCGGTTTTATTCTTGACATTACCGAGTGTGCATCATTAAAAACATAATATGAGAAACATATTTACTTCTGAGAAATGGGTGACAAACAAATAGGCAAAAGAAACAAAAGGCAAGAGGGCTACTTATATCATCTTAATGTCATCTTTTTGGAATCATATGGTTTAAATATTAAATGTAATGAGCCCTCGTGTTCGAGTCATTTGATTGGTAGATAATGAAAATAAGCTTGCAATGGGATATATTTATGAGGTTATGGATAGAGCAAAGGAGACGATTAAAAGATCTTTTAATAAAAATGAAGAAAAATATGAGAAAATTTTTATAATCATTCACAAAAGATGGAATTGTCAACTTCATCGTCTCTTACATGTAGTAGGATATTATTTGAACTCTGAATTCTTTTATACGATTAAATCTGTTGGGTTTGATGTAGAAGTTTTAGATGGGTTATATTAGTATATTGTAAGATTAGTTCTAAGCCTTGAGGTGCAAGATAAGATTATTCATGAATTATCTTTATATAAAAATGCCGAAAGTCTTTTTGGAATTCCAATGACAGTTCGATCTAAGAAAACTATGTCTTCAAGTATTAATAATTTGAGATAATTAATTTCATCATTAGTATGTTATTATGTTATTTCTAATAATAATATAAATTTTACAACTGAACGGTGGAGTCTATTTGAAAATTCTACCCCGAACTTACAGTAATTTGTTATTAAAGTACTTAGTTTGGAACATCAATGATTATATGATCTTATTTACATAAAATATAATCAAGCTTTGAAGGCTCGTCATAATTTACGAAATACAATTAATCCAATCTCATTATAAGATATTGATGATTCAAATGAGTGGTTGGTGGGAGAAATGAGTTTCAACTTGCAAGATGCCGAAGACGAGTTATATTTGAAGATGATAGATTAACATGGCGAGATGTGGTAAGAGCTTCAGGTGCTGGAGAATTACAAACATATACAAGACAGATGATAAAGAGAAAAATGAGTGTAAAAACATTAAGCTCGACCCTTGCTATTGTTGAAGACATTGAGAATGAAAGATATTTTGATAAACAAGGACAAGACGAAGAGGATGAATTTAATAAAGATGATTTATATGAAAATGATGATAATATTGATTATAATGAATGATTTTGATGTAAAATTTTATTATTTTAGTTTTTGAAACTTTTTAGTAATATGACATTGTGATTTTGTACCTTAGATTTTTTAATATAATAATATATTTTTTTATTAATTAATTATATTATATATTTTTATATTTTAGCATCTCGCTTTGCTCGGGCTAGTGCCTAAGCGAGTGCTTGGCATCTCGGGTGATTTTAGACGTTGGCGTCTTTTGACACCTAGCGCTTTTTAAATCACTAATCCATGCATTAATATATGTTCCATTTTAAGGATTATATTGGCCGATTGTAAGAGCAAAGAATACGATTTGCCCAAAATTCTTTGCAATTGCGTATATAAGGACACACTAGTAAGTTGCTAAACTACTACTACTAGCTTCCATTGCTACAAAAGTTTGGTTCCATTGTAATACATACGATTCATAAGCATGCAAAACTATATGTTAGTATAAACAACTTTATGCCATGGCCTCGGGGCCGTCGCGACTGGGTTCGGGTCCGAATGCGGTAGAGATCTCTAGGTTGCGTCCTTGGGATCTATGGCGGTGACGAGGACTCCTCTGGCGATCACGTCTTGCTTTTGTTCCTACACAAAGATTAGGTCGGGAAAAACTCCGCCCGACCCCTCCGATGATCAAGTCAGTCAAGATTGTCTTTAGAGGGTGTTTGTTGGTTGAGAAGAAGAAAAGACCTCCCTTTTACGTTCATCTGCCTGAGTTTATATGGACTAGGTTGCTTCTCTTTGATGTGGTTATGGCATCGCACCTCTGATTGCGTCTGACAGTGCGCCGAGGACCTGGCCCCTGCAAGATGGTGATGTGTCTCGATGGCCGTGCGGCCTGCGAGGGACAGGTGGTGTCATATCTGTCGATCAACCCTGGCTACAATCGGCTGCGAGCAGGACAGGAGACGTCATCCGGGTGCAAGCGGTATGGGCTTACGTCATGTCCCATTTATTACCCACATCATTCTCCCCTCTGAAGGAAGCCCTGCCTCGGTGCTCGTTCAGGGGTCCGAGGCTGGCTTCAGGCCGTGAGGATTGCCAGGTGGGCTTCTGATCTATGTGGGGAATGCTTTCCAGGGGCTTGCAGCGGACGTTGATCGGCTCTCCATCCAGGAGGAGGCGTGACTGGAGCGTTTGACTCTGGGGGTCAGGTCGATAAGCGGGCGCTGTGAGGTTGCGGCACGCTCAGCGGGCATATCACGCGCGAGAGGCGCGTACCGCGGAGGTATGTAACGGGCGGCTGCGTCGAGGCTGAGCTCAGCGGGCGTACCGCATGAGGTGTATGGGCAGCTGCGGCCGAGGTACGCTTAAGCGGGCGTACCGCGCGAGGCGCATACCGCCGAGTGTACGCACGGCAGTCTGCGATTGAGGTACAGGCTCAGGTGGGCGTACCGCGCAAAGGTGTACGCAGCGGGGATGCTGAGGTAATGCTGAGCTTAGCGGCGTACGCAGAGGTGGCGTCAGCGTGCAGAGTGTATATAGCGGGCGAGGCTATGGCCGTGCGAGCTCGGGCGTGCGTGCGAGGCGGGCGTACCACACAGAGGTGTACACAGCGGGCAGGCTACGACCGAGGTACAGGCTCAAGTGGGTTTTGCCGCGCAGAGGCGGGCGTACCGTGCAAAGGTGTATGCATCGGGCTCTGTCTGACCGAGCAGCATGGCATGGGCTTTCTGGCCAAGCGGCATGGCTCGGGCTTTCTGGCCAAGTGACATGGCTCGGGCTTTCTTTTGGCCAAGTAATTGCTTGGTGCGACAATGAACCAGAAATGAACCATGCATATGGTGCAACAATGCACCAGCAATGAACCATGCAGATGGTGCGGTAATGAACCAGTAATGAACCATGCAGATGGTGCAGCAATGAACCAGCAATGAACCATGCAGATGGTTGGCTGTGCTGGTACTTGGGTGATCATGATCTCGTATGTCACGCCCGTTGAGGGGTGGGAGATCCCTCAATTGCTAGCTTGCGTGAGACCTTAAGGGTCAGTTTCTTACGTCATTCGACCCTTCCAGAGACGGCATCTGTAAAGGGTTCTTGGGAGCTGGGATCGAGGCGAGTGCGCGCTTCTGCCTGTCGCGCCTTCCTACGGGCTGCCACGTTAGGCCTCATTTATGGCAGGGCATCCCCTGGTCTTCCCGAAGCGACGCGCCCTGGGGGCTATCACGTTTGTGGGCTGTCGCCCACTTGGTGCAGGCGAAGGGTCAGGGTTTTTGGCGGGAGTTTCCCTATAAGTAATGTGCGGTTGCTTTACCGCATGCCCTTATCTCTCGAGCTGATCCTTTCAGATCTTATTGATTCGGTTGCCCGGTCGTCTCCTCCAATTTCTCCAACCATCCTCGTTCGCGTCAGCCTCTTCATTTTCCTTCTGAAGGTCAGTACAAATGGCCTCTTTCTCTTCCCCGCTTTCTTCCACTTCTTCTCCTGCTTCCTCCTCCACCTTTTATGCTGGGCAAAATCCCTCACCGTGGGGTCATGGCTCGCCTTCCAACGAGAAGGCGGCGCGGGCCCTTGAGGCCCTGTGGTCTCCCCATAACCTTGACTCCACCATGAGCGAATCACAGCTGTCCGACCTTCGGGGTCGCTTTGGTATCCCGGGGGACTATATCCTTGTGGCCCCGGAGGCAGGACAGCGGGCATATGACGCCATTCCCGGGGGCTTCGCGCTATCCGTGGATGCCCTGGAAGCGGGATTGCGTTTTCCCCTGCACCCGATCATCGTTTCCTGCATCTCTAGGTGGCGTATTTCGCCATCGCAAATGGCACCCAATTGCTGGCGGGGTTTGGTGGCGTTCCTGGGGGAATGCCACTACGCTGGCATTATCCCATCCCTAAATCTTTTCCTGTCTTGCTTCCGCCTCTCCAGAGGACCGGAGGGGTATTATCTTTCCGCCCGTCCGGGCTTTAGGGTAGGTGGCGCCCCTTCTAGTAACAAGGGGTGGAAGGGGTGGTTCTTCTTCGTGAGTTGCGTACGGGACTAGGGCTTCAGGCTCCAGTGGTCGGCTCATGCTATTGACAATACTACTCTAAGCCTGAGCGATGACGAGCTCAGGGACCTTCGGCGGCTGAAGGAGATCCTTCCTTTCTCCATAGCCAATCAGGACATAACTGAGTCATGGCTAATCGAGGCAGGCCTTAGCCCGATGCCTCAGGGTACGCCTGCAACGTGCAGTCTAGGGTTCCCCGAGTTTTGCAGGTACTAACCGATGTCCATTCGCAGGGATGGTGAACCTCAAATCAGTCCGTGGTGGACGGATTCCGTCAACCCCATCCGCGCACGCGACGGCCGAACCAAAGACCGGCACTAGAGAGGCGCCGGTGGAGGTCGAGGCGGACCAACTGCAGAAGAAGATCAAAGTCCTTGCCTCCAAGCGGCCTGTTGTGGCGGCAACACAGCCGGAGGAGGCTGGCGCGGAACCGACGGAGCGGGTGGAGGCGGACCCCAAGCGAGGCGAGGGCGAGCCTAGCTGGGAGGGCGCAGGAAAGGAGCCTCGACTCCCCTCAGTCTGTGAGCTGTGTCGGCTACTGGTCGGCGCCAAGGATGAGCCTTTTCAGGCTCAAGCGGTGGGAGATTGGCCAGTGGGGGCGGTGAACGACCCCCTGTTGGCCCGTTGGGAGAACCTATCCATCGGGGATAGGGTGTGGGCTGACGGCGATGCTGCAGCCACGTTCCTCTGAGGAGGGCTTCACCCCGGGATGGCTGGGGAGCTATACACCCTGCCCTCTGAGACTCTCCTCAACAAGTCCGCCAAGTCGCTGGTGTGGGTTAGTATTACGCCCTAGGCTTCTCACTGCTACCGGAGTGCGCCCATTCTAACACTTTTGGCTTATAGAGCCAGCACTATGTTGCGGCACTGATAGACTGGGTGCGGGACGCCGGTCGGATCATCGACGGGCTGGGCGACCGCAACGTTGAGCTGCGCCGGCAACTCGAGGAGGCCCACGCGGCGGCGAGCCCTGAGGCGACGACAGTTGCGGAGAAACGTGCATCCGACTTGGACGCCGAGGTGACTCGCCTCAAGGCCGAGCTTCAAGCGACCAAGGAGGAGCACGACAACCTCCAAAAACTCTTCCGGGTGGAGCGGACTGAGCTTCGCCTGCTAAAGGCCGAGGCGCTCAAGCTTACTAAGCAATTGGAGGCGACGGGTGCCGAGGCGAAGTCCGCCTCTGAGGCCCTAGCTGAGGAGACCCGTTAGAGGTCAGAGAAGGACATGAAACTAATCGAGGACTATAAGAAGTCCGAGGGCTTCCAACTCGGGCTGACCCGATCAGGGTAGGTTACCTATGAATATGGGTACCGGATCGCCCTAGCTTGGTTCTGGGCATGCCATCCCGACCTAGAGGTCGCGGAGGACCCCTTTTCCTCTTTCCCTAAGGACTCGGGGGTGGAGATGCCTTAGGAGGTCCCTTTTGATGATAGCCCGGAACCCCCGAAGGGTTAGCTGCCATGAAATTTTTCTAAGGGCTCGGTCTATTAGTCGGGGTCGTCTAGTCCTGTAACTTGACTCCAGTTTAATGAAAAATCATTTTGCCAAGAGGTTTCTTGTGTTGCTTTTCTTTAATTTTCTAAACGAAAAACTTCTTAAGGTTCTGCATGTTCCATGTCCTTGGCAAGGTGCGACCATCCATCGTCATAAGCGGTGAGTCCCTACTCGGAACGATTCCTATGACTCGATAAGGTCCTTCCCAATTGGGAGTGAGTTTGTCGTGCGCTCGGGTCGGGTTGCTTACCTCGGCCCTGCGCAACACCAGGTTGCCGAGCACGGCGGTCGGCGTACCACTGCGATTGTAGATCTGCAATGGCTCTCTTGTAAGAAAGGGTCTTCAGGTGCATATCGGCTCGTCGCTCCTCGAGCAGATCCAGTCCTGCTCGGAGCCCCTTGGCCAAGGTTCCCTTTTCATATCTCTTCGTTTGAGGGGTCGAGATGACCACCTCGGGAGGCAAGACAGCCTCGGTGCCGAATGCGAGGCTGTAGGGGGATTCTTCGGTTGCAGTTTTGGGAGTGGTGCATAGAGACCATAGGATGCTCAGGAGCTCGTCTACCCAAGCGAAGCGAGCTATGAGGGTCCTCCTGAGCCCGTCCAAGATGGATCGGTTGGTCACCTCTGCAAGGCCGTTTGTCTAAGGGTGGGCCACCGAGCTGAACCTTAGCTGAATCTTGTAGCTCGCACAGAATTCCTTGAATCGGGTACTGGCGAATTGAGTCCCATTGTCGGTGACGATAGCCTTAGGCAGGCCGAACCGAGTCACGATATTTCTCCATACGAACTTCTCCATATGGCGTTCCGTAATCGTCGCCAGCGGCTCAGCTTCGACCCACTTGGTGAAGTAATCTACACCAACGATGATGTACCTCCGCTGCTCGGAGGCCGGGGGGAATGGTCCAAGAAGATCCATCCCCCACTGTGCGAAAGGCCACGTGCAGTCCACAGGTGTGAGCGGGATCGCAGGCTGTTGAGGCGTCCGAGCATGCCTTTAGCACGCGTCGCATCGTTGAATGTAGGTCGAGGCATCTCGGCACATAGTGGGCCAGTAGTAGCCCTGGCGAAGTATTTTCAATACCAAGGTGTGACCGCCTATGTGTTCTCCACAAATCCCCTCGTGGACCTCGGCGAGAACTGACTGCGCCTTGTCGGGGTCCAAGCACCGTAAGAGGGGGCACGAGAATGACCTCTTATAGAGCCGGCCATTAACTTCTTAGTACCAGGCCTAGGTGCAGTGCAGACGTCGAGCCGTGACTTCATCGTCGGGCAGGGTGCCGTGTCGCATGAACTGCAACATCTCCTGCACCCAAGTTGTCAGTGCATCGGCCGTCGTTAGCGCGGCGACTGTGATTGTGCAGAAGGGGAGTTCCTCGACGTCGGGCTCATCCTTAGGGCCCGACCTCGAAGCCAGCTTGGCGAGCGCATCTGCCCGCTCATTTTGGCCCCTTGGTATCCTAGATATTGAAAAACTGGAGAAGTTGGTGATCAGGCTCTTTACTTCCATCAGGTACTTCGACATGGTGGGATCACAAGTCTCGTATTCGCCGTTGAGATGCTCGGCCACGAGCTGCGAGTCGGTGTGGACATGTAGGGTGTCCACCTACATCTCGGCGGCCAATCTGAGTCCAGCCAGGAGAGCCTCATACTCTGCCTCATTGTTCGTGGCTTGAAGCCGAAACGGAGGGAATGCTCGAACAGGCGCCTGTCAGGAGCCTGCAACACTAGCCCGGCCCCTGCGCCCTTTGAGCCTAATGCCCCGTCTACGTGCAGGACCCATCCTGCGTCGGCCGGCTCGGGGTCGTCGCCTTCGGGTCGGACCATCTCCGAGATAAAGTCAGCCACCACTTGGGCTTTGACGGCGGTCCTCGGCACATACCGGATGTCGAACTCGTCGAGCTCCACTAACCATTTGAGAAGGAGACCTACCAAGTCGAACTTAGCCAAAATCTGTCGAAGTGGCTGGTCGGTGATTACCTCGATTGGGTGAGCCTGGAAGTAAGGGCGCAGCTTCCGAGCCATCAATACGAGGGCTAGCGCTAGCCTCTCGATGGGCGGGTATCACTCCTCGGGGCTGCTCAAGACGTGGCTGGTATAATAGACCGACATCTGCTCCTTTGGGGTCTCCCTGATTAGAACTGAGCTTATCGCATGGGGGGAGGTGGCTAGGTAAACGCTGAGCTTCTCCCCGGGGGAGATGGAAGCGAGGCGAGGCAGGTCAGATAGGTGCTGCTTCATGCAGCTGAAGGCCTCCTGACAGTCCGTAGTCCATTCGAAATTTTTTGGGCTCTTCAGGGCACGGAAGAAGGGGAGACACCGATCGCCCGACCGAGAGAGGAATCGAGATAAAGCGGCAAGCCTCCCATTCAGTCTTTGCAGCTCCTTAACCGTCCGTGGTGCTTGCATGTCGATGATGGCCTGGACCTTCTCCGGGTTGGCGTCGATTCCTCTTTCATGTATGATGAACCCAAGGAATTTGCCCGAGCTGACGCTAAATGCGCACTTTGAGGGGTTGAGGCGCAAGCCATATTTTCGAAGCGTGGAGAACGCCTCTGCTAGATCGGCCAAATGGGTTGCGACTGCACGACTCTTCATGATCATGTCATCAACGTAAACTTCCATGTTTCGTCCGATCTGCTGTGCGAACAACTTGTTTACGGTCCTCTGGTACGTGGCTCCGGCGTTCTTCAACCCGAAGGGCATGACCCAGTAGAAGTATACTCCCTGATCGGTGAGGAAAGCCGTGTGCTCCTGATCCTCGGGTGTCATCCTGATTTGGTTGTAGCCGGAGAAGGCATCCATGAATGACAGGCGGGTGTGACTCGAGGTGGCGTCGACCAGCTGATCGATCCTCGGGAGGGGGTAGCAATCCTTCGGACATGCACGATTAAGATCGGTGTAGTCAATACACATCCTCCAGTTCCCATTAGGTTTCTTCATAAGGACTACATTAGAGAGCCACTGTGGGTACTTGACTTCTTCTACGAAGCCTGCTACCAAGAGGTGCTCCACCTCCCTTGAGCTAATCGCCGCTCGAGGGCAAGCCGTCGCTTCCGCACACCTCGGACGAGATGTTCAGATGGTGTTGGGCGACCTTGGGGTTGACTCCTGGCATATCCTTTGGGGACCAGGCGAAGACGTCAGCGTTCTCTTGTAGGAAGTTGACGAGCTGTCTTCGCTCCTGCTCGGGGAGCTCCGACTCGACCCGAACCGTTTGATCCGGGCGACTTTCACGCAAAGGCATGCTAATGGTTAGCTCCGTTGGCTCGGGATGCTGGGCCGGCTTCTTCGCATCCCAGGGGTCCTCCATGGGTGGGCCAGCCCTTGGCCATTTATGCAGTGAGATTGTCGTCAGGTAGCATCGTCTGGACTCAAGGGGACTTCCCATGGCTTCGCCGACCCCGGCACGGGTCGGGAACTTTACCGTCCAATGGTAGGTGGATACGACCGCTCTAAATCTGTTGAGGGTCGGTCGTCCGAGTATCACATTATATGCAGTGGGCAGGTCGACGACTAGAAACGCCGTCATCACCGTCTTTGTCCTCGGCAGGTCTCCCAGAGTCAGGGGTAAGGTGACAGACCCCAGCGGCGAAATTGCATCGCCAGTGAATCCGGTGAGCACGGAGCGCATTGGCTCCAGGGCGTCTCTAGTCAGGCCGAGCTTCTCAAAAGCATCCAAATAGAGTACGTCGACCGAACTTCCTGTGTCGATCATGATTCTTGTAACTTGGGCGTTGGCAATCCTAGTGGTTATTACCAACACATCGTCGTGCTCGGATTGCCCTAGCTCCTCAGCCGGGAATGTGACCTCAGGGCCGGGCCCTTGCCTGGAGCTCCCACCGACGGACGCTCGGGCATACGCCTTCCGCGGCCATCTTTGTTCCCGGCGGCGGGGGCCACCGGTTATTACGTCGATCTGCCGCTCGATGGGGCCCTCGGGGCGCGACGACAGATTCTCGGCCTGGTGGAGGTAGTGGCCCAGGTGCCCCCTGCGAATGAGCTCCTCAATTTGCCGGTGTAGGTCATGGCACTCTTCGGTGCCGTGCCCGTGCTGCCGGTGGAAACGACAATATCTGGACTGATCCCGCAGTCCAGGGGGACCCCTCATCGGGGTGGGCACTTTGAGCAGCCCCTTCTCATTTATCTGGAGGAATATCTCTGTCTGGGAAAGACCCAGCGTGGAGCGGGGGGACCTCGAAACCCGCGGGTCGGGTTGGCCCATCCTGCCCCTCGGCGTGAGAGCCGACTACTCCCGTGGGATTTCGAGCCGAGGTCTCTTGCGCTCTTCGTGCTTCTTGGCCATCCAGGTTTCCGCCGCAATAAACTAGGGGACGCTCCACGAGGGACCAGAAGAACCTGGAGGGTCACAACCCGATCATGAATGCCTGCATCAACAAAGAGGGGTGAGTATCCAGTAGCTTCCAAATCTCCATGGCGAAACGATTCACAAAGTGAGAGAGCGGCTCCTCCTTTTGGTTGTCATAGGAGCAGGGCGACGGATGGCTTCGGCCGCGCATACACCAAAAAGTTAAGCTCAAGTCTCTTGCAAGTTAGTTAAAGGATGAGAACGCTGCCTTAAGACCGCTATACCACGCTCGGGCTGGTCCCCTCAACGTTGTGGGGAATGCCCAGCACATCAAGGCGTCCGATGTGCCGTAGAGCACCATTTGGGCGCAGAAGGTGGCCACGTGGTCCGCCAGGTCGGCAGCGCTGTCATATGCGTCGAGGGAGGGGAGATGGAAGTTCGGGGGAATTGGTTGATCCTATATTTCGGGGGTGAACAGCGGTCCCCCATACATGCCCTCCCCAAGCTCTTCCTTGGACCTGTGCACTTCCTCTCACCTTGCCGAGTCGCCGGGCCGACGAGGCGCAGCTGGCCTTGAGGAGTAGGCCGAGTCCGAGGATAACACCTCAGGATTGGGATGGTTGCTCGGGTCATCCAACACCTGTCCCTCGAATGGAACCTGTCGCGTCTGAGGTAGGGTCGGGAGTGCCGAGGAGGTTAAGTGGACCGGCGTAGGCGGATCTAACGGGAGTGGCGAGTCCACGAGAGGCGACGGTGAAGATAAGGACACAGGCGAGATGAAGGTCTGCACCATCCCGGCTAGAGTCTGAACTTGGCGGGCGAGGTCCTGGAAGGCCTCGGCTGATACGGGCGATGGGTCGGTGGCGGTGGCGTCGGGCGGGAGCAGGCCCGGGTCATTGAACAGCCACTAATAATATTTCGTGGTCGCGACGGGGTCCTCCGCTCGGGGCTCGTTACGGGGGGAGCCTCCGCCCGGAGCCCCCACCAAGTGTGACCCCGCGAACATGGGCTCGCCTGGGCTACCCGGCTGACCTCTCGACATCGGGCCCTCCTTCTAGCGCCAATCTGTTAGTGTAAATAATTTTATGCCGTAGCCTCGGGGCTGTCGCGGCTGGCTTCGGGTCCGAATGCAGTAGAGATCTCCGGGTTGCATCCTTGGGATTTGTGGCGGTGACGAGGACTCCTCTGGCAATCACGTCTCGCTTTTGTTCCTGCACAAAGATCAGGTCGGGAAGAACTCCGTCCGACCCCTCCGACGATCAAGTTAGTCACGATTGTCTTTAGAGGGTGTTTATTGGTTGAGAAGAAGAAAAGATCTCCCTTTTACGCTCATCTGCCTGAGTTTATATGGATTAGGTTGCTGCTCTTTGATGTGGTTGTGACGTTGCGCCTCTGATTGCGTCTGACAGTGCGCCGAGGACCTGGCCCCTACAGGATGGTGATGTATCTCGATAGTCGTGCGACCTACGAGGGACAGGTGGTGTCATATCTGTCGGTCAACCCTGACTACAGTCGACTACGAGTGGGACAGAAAACGTCATCCGGGTGCAAGCAGTATGGACTTACATCACGTTTCATTTATTACCCATATCACTATGCATAATGAAGCTAACAAGACCATATTCTTTGTCGATTCTGTAACTTGACTAAAATTTATGTAGGCACAAAATGATCCGAGGATCCTATTATTACTTGAATGGTAAATTTCGGATCCTTTCATGTGATCTAGGCTTGCATAGTGATGTTGAAAAGAATCAAGAAGAGAAAGGTGGAAGTCAACAGGCAATAAGCCATGGTAAACCATATTCCTACGATTTTTACCTGCCTACTCGCCATTATTTTCCCAAGGCATGCCTACTTCCTCTGTCACTAAATCAACCAAAGGAATTCTTACAGTGTGACATATGCCGTGATAGATAATGTTCTAATGCTCATGCTATAAAGCTTCTAGTGATTTATGATATCCGATAAAATAGCAATTATTATACAACGGATTTTTTTTTTCTTAGTGAAGAATATATTGTTGCTCAACAACTCTTCCCCGTCATTAGTATTGATGATATATATTTAGTCCCTTGTTTGCTAATAGTTCTTTTTCTTTTATGTGTAGTGGTGGAATAATTAATAAATGCAGTATATTTCCTGAAAACATATTAGAATTTGTTTTCTTATGTTTCTGGGTGTTTAGTCAAATCACCAAGAATCGATGAGAATTAGCGAGTTAATTAATTTGTTTCAGAAATAAATATTTTAAAAAAATAATATTATGATTATGTAAATATCAGATAATAATAAAAAAAAAACTAACAACAATAGCATGACTAAGTCTACCAAATTTTCCTTAAGGCTTATATCATCTCATGCACAAGAAGTGTTAATATGTTTTTTTTTTTTTTTTTTTTGTTACATGGAGGTTTTATTTATGATACATGCACATTTGTTTCCTTATGCAGCTTTGATTGTTCTTTACAAATTTCGTGGTCTTTACATAAGATTGAAACAATACTATATCAATTTATAACATAATGCAACCTTCTATTAGGCCATGAAACTAAAGCCTCCGGTCCTATATTTGCAATAAAATAAAGGATTCTTATTATGAAAGCTCAACCATATAATATTCTGTGATTTGATTTATAAGGTTTTTTTAGGCTTGTGCCGACTGGGGGTTTACTCAGTAAACCCACGTTCTCCAGATCATTATTGTGATTTGAAATAAGGAACAGGTCAACTCATTTGAGATTGTCAACAGCTCGAGTGACTTCCACAGTCAAATAATATATCGATAGAACAGCTCTCCAGCCTTAATGCTTAAGTCTAGGTTGTCAATACTTTACCAACTCATCACTAAACTCAGTTGTGAAGTTGCAATTACCAACGAAAGAACTTTCATTGAAGTTAAAAAGAAACATAATTTGCTTTAAACACTTACAACAAAATCGTGCATGGACTTGTTTTCAATGGGAAAAAGAACTAACAACATGATGCGTTTACATTTGTGTAAACAGATGATGAAGAGAAGAGGGGCTACGGGTGATGGTTCACCACCCCACACATCTTCCTGATCTCCCCCTGGCTTCCCGTGAGCACCTCGATGTGGCCCATCCTCACCATGGCCGCCGCGAACTTGGCCGCCCAAACCGACCCCAGCTTCGCGTCCAGGCGCACCAGCCTCGCCGTCAGCCGGCTCGCCTGCAGCGTCTGATCCGAGGACAGCAGCCCCTCCGCCTCGCCAGGTTCTTGTAGTACTGGTTGTCCAGCCTGCCCGGCGTCACCGCGTCCAGCGGCAACGTCGTCGGGTCCTTGCTGGTGAAGTCCACGGTGGCAGGCGAGCATCTGCTCTTCAGGTAGGCCGCGAACGCGGGATCCATCGACGGGTCCTGCGGATGGGTGGCGTTGAAGTTGTACAGCCGCCGCGCAAAGGCGGTGCAGTGGGCGCGGCCGATGGAGTGGGCTCCCGACAGCGTCACCATCTCGTCCACCGACAACCCCTTCTTGGCGAAGCTGTCCCTCAGCCCGGCGGCGGTGAGGTTAGGTAAGGGGATCTCGGCGAGAGCCTCCGAGTCCAGTGACACCCTCCCGTCGCGCCTTCCGGCGGGCACAGGATAGTCGATGCCGCCGGCCAGGTAGGCCGAGTCCCGCGCCGCGAAAGCGATGATGTCGGCGCACGACACCGTCGACGGGCAGCTTGCTTCGACGGCCGCCTTCGCTGCGTCGATCACTTCGAAGCCTCGCATGCTGGGGTTGTTGGGTGGCGCGTCCTTCTCCGCAGTGTTCCCCGGAGTCGAATCCAGCAGCAACGAAGCATCACATCCCTGCAACACACGCACACGCACACACAACGATGAACCTTTCGCCCTCGTATTCTACGTGCGCAAGCACGGCAATAAGAAGAGAAGAAGGGACGCCGACGTCCATGCACGTACGTACCCTAACGAAGCAGTCATGGAAGTGCATCCGGATAAGCCCAGCGGCGAGGCCGGGGTTGTTGGCCACCGCCTCGCTCACGGTTCTGCGCACGATGGCCTCCGCGGACGGGCACGTCTTCCGGTAGAAACCCAAGTGGAGGAAGGCCGAAGTTGAAGAAGCCATGGCGAGGACCGCCATGAAGACGATCCAACAAGAACGAGAAACGCAACCCATCATCATCTCACCTTAATCTGAAGCTTTTCTTCGCTTGAGCAAGAGTGAGCCAGAAAGATTTGTTTGCTTGGGGGATGCCGAGCCTGATCTCTTGGATTCCCTTTTATAAGCGTCTCACCGAGACGATCATTAAATGGTTGAAAGGTGCAGGTTTACATAGCAAACCACCAATTGGCACAAGCCGTTGACAATCTCAAAAACGAGTCGACCGGTTCCTTGTTTCATTGGCGCAGAAAGCGTGTCCCCGTGAGTTTGGTGAGATTAACTACGGATTAATACTAATTATGCAGTTAAACAAGCTGCAATCACCGCCTACGAACACTTCCAATGTCGATGATGTCCCACAAAATGTTCGACGTCATGTCACGTAGCCAATATCATTCATTTGTGACGGCAAAAATCTTTCCTTTCATTATAAAGCCTATGAACATAATCTAAGAATACCAAGTTAGGTGATGATCGAGTGTTTGATTTAATCAATGTAGCCGAGTTCACATATTAACAACTTGGCCTCTGAAAATTTCACACATGTGGGCCTATTTATTAGGATTGTGAGAGGTGACGTCACATCTAGAGGTGTTCCAAGATGACCGAGTCATGCAAGAAACAAGAATATTCATTATTGTATTCCCAATGTTGGTGAGACAAATAAAATAGCGAGTAAGTTTACCGTTCTAAGCCATCATTTAAATCATATATTTAAAATATTTTTATTTTAAATAAGTGTCAAACATGGAATTTGAATCTAGAAATAACGACAAGTTTCTTCATCAATTAAGTTAGTGCAAATCTCTAAAATTTTAGTTTAACCCTTGGAGACCCTATCGATCCTTGATTTGATCCAACTAAATGGCTGGACATAGTATCTAAATATTATTTTTATAATATTCTAGATAGGAAAGAATGATATTAGTGAGAAAATTATCTTAAAATATCACTCATAGTCCTGACGGAGTTCATCGGTAGTAGCAACTACTTGTCTCCCACATTATAAATGGTATGTGACCGCTGCCAAAGGTGATATCACTTTATTACTGATGCCTCAGTAGGATATTATTATTCTTTGCTATTCTATTTTAACCGAGCTTCTTGTCCCGACTTTAAATCCCGCTGACTAAAAGATGACATGTTAGATACGTGATCACTATATAAGATCCCACTCATTCTTTTTATGTATAAAAATATATTTCAGACAGAGGATTTTTTTTTTTTCAAATCACTTGAAATCATATTTGAGAATCTCAAATTATTAACTTGAATGTCAAAGGAATCAAAACGAGTAATACTTTCGAGTTACTCAAGAGCGATCTCGGATAGACTTCGGAGGTTCTTACGTATACGAGTTCGAATCAAGTTAGGCTGATCAAGACGTCAATGATATTCTCTTTACAACATGGTGCTAGGAGGGTCTAATTTCGTAGAAGCTTTCATCCTCCAATCCTCTCAATAAATGCTCCAACAAGGAAGTCTCATTTCCAATTAGCACTTTTACTCATGGGGAGCAATTGTTGTCCTTCTCACATATAAATGTTGAATCCCAGATTTTGATGATGAAATCAATTGATGAGTTAGTGATCTAATATATGTTTTGAGAAAAGTGATATAAGATTAACTTCGATTATAAAAATGTAAAACAATTGAAGTAGAAAAATCATATATTCAGATAAACCAATGACATACCAAGCAATATAGAATTCTTGTATTTAGTTTATATATTGATTATCGAAGGTTACGTCTAAATTAATTTAGTTTTTGTGTAACTATACTAACTCAATTAAAAGGCTCATTGGGCCTGAACTAAGGTTGATTTGGGTCAATTGAGAGGCCCATTCAATGACCCATAATTGGGTCGTGGTGGCACCACTGCACTGCATTTACCGAAAAAGCACATGGTCTCCTATGTTGCTAGATAGTAGTATTGCCCAAAATAAGCGATGGTACTACCATCAATTAATGCGATAGGTGGTGATACCATCCAAGATAGCGATAATATCGCTAGAACACAGTCTCCTAGGCTTTGTCGTGGTAGTACCGCCAAGATGCAGACAATGGTACCGCTAGTACCACAAGACTTGAAATTTAAATTTTTACTCTATTTTTGAAGACATTTGAGGTTTATAAATCCCTACTCATCTTGTTGGGTACACATAAGAAATAGTGAACTAAAAACTAATGAATCAAAATTATAAACTCTTAAAAATTATTGAGTGTTCCCTCCTTTTAAAAGTTTAGATTTACTAAAGGAGGCGTGAGACTTATAAAGGCTCTCTCTTAAACCTGTGAAAAGAAAAATTATTGTAACAAGGGTAGTTGGTCTTTGCCTATTGAAAGAAGATCGTTAGTGGAAGCTAATAGTCTCGATGGAAGAGGAATTCAAGTGGATGTAGGTCACGACCGAACCACTATAAATCTAGTGTGCATTTTCTTTCTACACTTTATTGATATTACTTTTTGATTTAATTATTTATTACACATACTCTAAGTCAAGCTCACTTTTGATATTGATTTTCATTGAATGAAAATTTTAAAATCGTTGAAAGTTTACAAAAGCACTAATTCACCCCCTCCTCTTAGTGTCACTACGATCCTAACAATGAATGCATCCACCTCGGTGTAGATGTCGGTGAAGTACGTGTGTGTGATTAGTGACCCAGGGCCCTCACCCCCGAGGAGAAACTTGCACCATTTGCTCATCCCCGCTAAGGTATATCTAACCTTCACCCATTAAGTATAGACGCTCATGAGCCTTGTTGCAAGATATTACTTAGCTCCTGCCTTAGCTAACACAATAAGTGGCACTACCATCTCAGTCACGACCAACATCTCAACAGCCACTAGCAATGGCATCCATCAGATCCCTCATAACCGACATGATACCAACATCTTAAGACCGCTCGAGGCTTGCAGAACTATTAGCTGAAGGAATTCTTCACTTCTCAATAGTGGAGCTTGGTGCACCACCACACCACCACTCTACTCTAAGCAAATCCAAGACCCAATAAGTGAATTCAATGGATAGTTCCATGAAGGTCCCATTGAGGTAAATGGACTAATACCTAGATGAGATATTATAGGAGTTCCAATAGTCCGGGGAGAATATGATTGATCCCACCTCAGGTCGATCTTCAGCCACCCAAAATATCCAAGAGGAACCAATCTCCACCAACTTTCGTCTCCCATCATTGGAAGCCTTTGATGATAATATTAATCTAGTTCAACACACTATTGCTTTTCGCACCTAGATGTCTCTCGACACCTCGGATGCTTTGATGTGTTGCATGTTCCCAACAATACTGAAAGGCCCAGCGCAAAAGTGATACACTCATATGAAACTACTCTCGATCGACTCCTTTGCTTAGCTCGTAAAGGAGTTTGAACTCTCGGTCATTAGTGAAGAGGCTGATGATGACCATACTCGAGGTCCTCTAATAGGCTAGCCAATTTATAAATGCTAAGGCAATTGTCTCAGGTAAGCATGAGGAGACATGCAAAATGCCACAGCTAGAGTGACCACCGTTGTTTCCTACCTCGAAATCACCTCAGTGAAGAAGAGAGACTAACTCAGTGCCACACCTAAGACCGAGTTGACCATACTTAACATGACAAGAACATCAAGTCAACTCAAGTCCAAGTATTACCACTTGTGACCAAAGCCATGACATGGAAGAATGTCATGATTTGAAGAAGCAAATCAAAGAGCTCATTCATCAGGAGCACCTTGAAAGATTCATTCAGACAATATGGGAACCTTCACCCCGACCTCAAGGCTCGGTAGAGAGGTAGATCGATATCATCATTGGGGGACCTGCTTTATGAGAGGATAGCACATCAGATCATGGAGTCTATGCTCGAGCCACCATCAAGAAGTGCCCGAGGTTGAAAGATGATTCAGAAATAACCTTCAAAGATGAGGAGACATGTTATCTCAACCCAAACTATAATGATTCCTAATGGTTTCTATAAGGATGATTAACGCTGAGTAAAGAATATCATGATCGACACAAGTAGCTCTTGCTAGTCATGGGTGCCTTACAAGCCAATCACGTGAGTGATGACACGTGTGATATGATCCATACTCTTTTTGTTTATTATTTATTTAGTAATTTTCTTACTTTATATTACCTATTTCTTATATTGTGGTATCCATGAATCTGTATAATCGGAATTAGATCGTGATGAGATCACGATAATGAGACTAATTCGCCTTTAAATATAAACCCTAAATAATCCCGGTCATAGGTTACTCGAGAGGGACATCGAGATAACCGGACAGACTAATATACTATATATCCATCCATATGATGGAGGCAGCTAATCTCATAACTGTTCATGTGGGGATACTAGGGATACAGTGTAGGTGCGCATTAGAGAATGAGTTCACTGATTGATCTGCTCACGAAATGTTGGATGGATAATGATACCTCATTGTCAAGCAACGATTCCGTTGTCCCAGTTATGTGTCTGGTCTTTAGACTTAAGACATCAACGATGTCATGTATGAATACTCCACTCTTTGATACTAGACTTATAGGTCTAGAAGTTTTAGATCTAGCACAACCGATCATCGGAAGTGACAACCAATCTTACGAGGATAATTGAGTGTCATAGAGGATTATCCACTCTCTATGTCATGAGAGGAATATCATATGTGTTCTTGCTCAAGCAAATCCCTAGTCAGGGTCATTCGGATTGAGAAAGAAAGTTCTATAAGAGAATCTAATTAGAGCAAGACTAAGTGGAAACAGTATGACCTTCACAACACCATGTCTTACTAGTTATAGGTGCCCTACAAGCCAATCACATGAGTGATAGCACTTATAATACGTAGTGTCAATCTTTTGCTTATGATTATTGGTATTTTCTCACATTATCTAGATGTATATTGTGATATCCTTGGATCTGTGCAAGGGGAATCAGATCATGATGAGATCACGATAATGAGATCGATTCACCTTTAAACATATACCCTAAATAATCCCGGTCATAGGTTACTCGAAAGGAACATCGAGATAACCGGATAGACTGGTATACTATATACCCGTCCATATGATGGAGGTAGTTGGTCTCATAGCTACTCATGTGGGGACACTAAGGGTATAGTGCAAGTGCTCATTGGAAAATGAGTTCACTGATTGATCCGCTCATGGAATGCTGGATGGTTATTGATACCTCTCACGTTAGACAATGATTCCATAGTCTTAGTAGTGTATCTAGTCCATAGACTTGAGACACCAAGTCCTAGTACTCCACTCTTTGATACAAGACTTATAGGTTTGGAAGTTTCAAATCTAGTACAACCGGTTATTGAGAGTGGCAGCCAACTTTACGAGGGCTATTGAGTGTCAATAGAGGATCATCCACTCTTGGTATTATGAGAGGAATATCTCATGTGTTATTGTTTAGGCAAATCTCTAGCCAAGGTCATTCGGATTGAGAGAAAGAGTTCTCCGGGAGAATCCGATTAGAGCGAGACTCAGTGGAAACCGTATGGGCTGATAGCACCATGCTTGATATACGGTCTCTGGGATATTAGATGGATGAGGGACTATAGGTACATGGTAACTAAGGGTAGATAGGTCTAAAGGATTGAATTCCCCTGTATCGTCTGGGGACTGCAGCGTAGTAGCCTAGTCGTCCATGATCGATGAGTCCATATATTATTGGATCCCATGGATGAGATCCAATAAGAGTTAGATTATTGGGTAGAGACCCATTGATCTAAGAAGCTTAGGTAATTGGATAAAGATTCAATACCCAATATGGTTGGATCCATTAGGGTTGACAGAGGGCCTCTATAAATAAGAGGGAATCAAAGGGTTTTTCTTGGTAGCCACCTTCTATTCTCCTCTCTCCAAAAGAGGAGCATCGTTGCAGTCCCTGCCGTATGGATACCGTTAGAGAGGAGGGTGCTTGACCTCATTCATCCTCTCCTATAGATCTATAGGGACTCAGGGATATACGATCTCCCTATTGTTAGGGGTATTAAGTATGACGTGACACCTGGTCTTGGGTCGTACACCCGGATGACGTCATCGCCCCTCCTGCGCTCCATTACTCCCACGATTTGATCGCCCGACGTCGCTTCTCCTCTGCATCGCCCCAACTACCCGCCAAGTTGACCACGGCACCAGCCTGCGAGGTCAGGCCCGTACGCCACCCGCAGACACAGCCGGAAGCATGCCATCCGTCCGACCTATTTAAGCCGAATGGGTAAGACAGGCAGAGAGGATGAACACTCCGGGAGGTGAGTAGACCCGAAACCCTGAACATTTTCTGGGGAGCTCGGTCGGCGAGGCGGTGACTTGAGCGTCGGTGGGGTCGGGCGGAGCATCCGACCCGCCTTGCTGCAGGTCTCGTCCCTGGCGACTGGAGCGTGCAGCCGCCTTTTTGGAGCGGTCGGGAGGCGGGGGCAGGAGCCATCGACGGGCCGAACTGCATCGAGGCGACCTCGGTTCCCGGATTCCGCGCCGCGCGCCCCGGGGTCACGGTAAAAAAGTTGTTTCCCCTAACAGATTGGCGCTAGAAGGAGGGCCTCTCTGTCGAGGGTCTGCCTGCTCCACCTTTAACGACACATGGACGAAAGGTCGCTTCCGGCTGGCACCTCGGCGGAGGTCCTACAGACCTCCGAACCCTGGAGGGACGATCCCGCCGCGACCGCAGATCGCTACTGGAGTATATTTAGCGACGCCGGACTCCACCCGCCGAGTCGGGTTCCCCCGCTTCCTCCCTCCGTCACGGCGGAGGCTTTTCAGGACCTTTCCCAGTGTCCGGACCACGCAAACACCGAGCCGTCCTCCCTCGCCTACTCCAGGAGGCGGCAGAGCCGACCCTCCAAAGGCCGGAACCCCTTCCCCGGCATCATGAGGCATTCCCACCGGTACCATCTCCCCCAGCCTCCCGCCGGGTTCGGGGACGAACCGGGCTCTCAAAACCCGACGCCTGCCGAACTCGAGGCGGTGTCCTCGGTCGACGGACTTATTTCGGCTCAAATCCGTTCCATCGCATCGTCTGGATGAGGTGCAAAGGGACGCCCGTAAGTCCAAAGAAGAGCAGAGGGAAGTGTCCCAGAGTCCCCGTTACGACATATGGGATTACCCGGTGCCCTTGAATTTCCGTCTCCTCCATCGACCTTTATGATGGAGTCGGTGATCCAGCGGATCACGTCGCGCTTTCGGGCTCGGATGGCCCTATATGGAACCTCGGCGCCTTGATGTGCGGGCATTCCCCACCACGCTGAAAGGATCCGCCGTCGTGGTACGGCACCTTAAAAGCGGGGCGGTGGCGTCCTTTGAAGCGGCACGCCAAGGACTCCGTGCTTCGTTCTTTGGCGTTTGCGCGGCCAAAGCCTTCTGTCGCACTCCTCCTGGGTTTGAAGCAAAAAGAGGACGAACCCCTCTCCCACTTCGTGCGAAGGTTTACCACGGAGGTACGGGAGTTATCGGATGCTCACCCATCGTTATTGGTGCAGGCGTTTATGATGGGGCTGCGACCGTCGAGGTTTTGCTGGTCCCTGGTGGAGCGACCCCCCGCGTCCATCGCGGAAATGTTTCAGCGGGCAAGTCAATATGTGGCGGCCGAGTCCTGGATGTCGGGAAGAAAGGAAGAACGACCGAGGGGGCATTCTACTCCATCCCGATCGGGAACGACAACTAGGCGGGAGTCCCCACACCAGGGACGCCGGATGGGGCACCCCGACCCATACGCGCCCGCGCCGCCACCTCCCCCTTTGAACGCGTCTCGGATGCAAATATTCCTCCAGATAAAGGCGGGAATGCTCGGGCCGCCCGCCCGATGAAGGGCCGGACGAGCTGGCGATCATACCACTATTGCCGCTTCCATCGGCAAAGCGGACATGATACGAGCAATGCCACGGTAGGCGACAAATTGAGAGCTGATCCGAGGAGGTCACTTAGATCAGTACCTCCAGCTTCCACGGCAACCATCCCTGCGCCCCGAAGGCCCTGTTGAGGACCACAACGACGGGATTACAGGGGGACCCGCCGCTGGAGGGCATAGTGCTTCGGGTCGAAGAGCTTACGCCCGTGCCATTGCGACCGGGGAATACCACCCTCCCTCCGAGCCAGAGATCACATTCCCCTCAGGGGACATGGGAGCGACGGAGCACGATGACGCGCTGGTGGTGTCGGCCCGAATAGCCAACGCGCAGTCCAAGGATTATGGTCGACGGCTCGGATATCCTTTATTTCGAGGCCTTTTTGAAGTTAGGGCTGCCAAAGGACCCCCTGCAGCCCTTGGACACGACACTCACCGGATTTCCCGGCGACTCGATTTCGCGGCGGGGCGCGGTGACCCTACCCTTGACTCTCGGGGATTCTCCGAGGGCGAAAACTCTGGTGACTTTTTCCGTGGTCGACCTCCTCTGCGTACAATGCCATTCTCGGGCCGACCCACCTCAACCGCTAAGGGCCATTATATCTACATACCACCGACGTTGAAGTTCACCGGTCACGAGTCGGGGAGGTCCGGGGAGATCCTCAGGAGTCCAGACGGTGTTACTTGACAGCGACCTCCCTGGGTAAGAGAAAAAGGCCGGAACAGCCCCTCGAAGATCCACGCGGGACGCAGCGCCCGACCGAGCATCCTGAACCGACAAACCCGGCGGTTAATATTCCGCTGCAAGATGACCGTCCCGATCGGACAGTCGGAATCGGCCCGGACCTGGACGATCAAGAGCGGGCACAGCTCATCAGCCTCCTCCAGGAAAGCACCGATGTCTTCGCCGATACCGCCGACCTCTCGCCAATCGATTCTGAAGTTTCCCAACACCATCTGCACATTTCCCCGACCGCCCGCTCGGTAAGACAGAGACCCCGGCCTCAGTCCCTCGAGCGCCAACAGGCTGTGCAAATGGAAGTCGATAGGCTCTTGGCGTCTGACTTCATTGAGGAAGTCCGGTATCCGTAGTGGCTGTCCAATGTAGTCCTCGTCAAGAAGCCTAATGAAAGCTGGAGGATGTGTGTCGACTACACCGATCTAAATCGTGCTTGCCCGAAAGATTGCTTCCCCTTGCCTAGGATCGACCAACTGGTCGACTCAACCGCGGGGTACGCCCGTTTCTCCTTCATGGACGCCTACTCCGGTTACAACCAGATCCGGATGGCCCCCGAGGATCAGCGACATACGGCCTTCCATACGCCCCAAGGAGCTTACTTCTACAAGGTCATGCCGTTCGGATTAAAGAACGCGGGCGCCACCTACCAAAGGATGGTGAACAAGGTGTTCGCCCAGCAAATAGGGCGAAACATGGAGGTATATGTTGACGACATGATCGTGAAAAGTCGCACAGGGGCTGCACACCTTGACGACTTGCGGGAAACCTTCTCTACGCTGAGAAGATATGGGATGCGCCTCAATCCAGCCAAGTGCGTCTTCGGCGTAACATCAGGGAAGTTCCTCGGATTCATCATACACGAGAGAGGAATTGATGCCAACCCCGAGAAGATCCGAGCTCTCACCGACATGAGATCTCCGAGAACAGTAAAGGAGCTTCAATGCCTTAACGGAAGGATAGCGGCTCTATCCCGGTTTTTGTCCCGGTCGGGAGATAAGTGCCTTCCTTTCTTCAGAGTCCTCAAAGATCCGAAGAACTTCCAATGGACGGCAGAATGCGAGGAAGCTTTCACAGGCCTGAAGCAGCACTTATCCGAGCTCCCCCGCCTTATCTCGGTGTCTGCGCCAGAAAGGCTTACCCTCTACCTGGCGGCATCTCAGCATGCAGTGAGCTCAGTACTGCTGAAGGAAGCCCCCGACGCGCAACATCCGATTTACTACATCAGCCATGTGTTGCGCGGGCCGGAGCAGCGCTATCCTCCCATTGAAAGGTTGGCATTGGCACTTGTCCTAGCGGCTCGGAAGCTACGCCCCTACTTCCAAGCCCATACGATTGAGGTAATGACCGACCAACCCCTGCGTCAAGTTCTTTCTAAGTTTGACGTAGCAGGGCGTCTTCTGAAATGGTCGGTGGAGCTATCCGAGTTCGACCTCTGCTACAAGCCGAGAACAGCCATCAAGGCCCAGGCCTTGGCCGATTTCATCTCGGAGTTGACACAGCCGGAAACGAAGTGCGTCGAGCAAATCCACCGAGATTGGACCCTGCACGTGGACGGGTCTTCCAGCTCCAGGGGTGCCGGCGCCGGACTCATTTTAGAGGACCCCGACGGACACGCTTTCGAGCGTTCCCTCCGCTTCGGTTTCGAGGCCATGAACAATGAGGCAGAATATGAGGCGCTTTTGGCAGCCTCCGTTTGGCGGCCGAGATGCAGGTGCGATCCATGTTCTCACGGATTCCCAACTCGTCGCCGAACAAGTTGGCGGAGAATGTCGGTGTCCAAATACGACCAAGGTAAAAGCCCAAACCTCTAACTTTCCTCGTTTCACTCTGTCCAGGGTGCCCAGGTCCCAAAACGAGCGGGCGGACCAGCTCGCAAAATTAGCCTCGGGAGCCGACCCAGAGGACCATCCCGAGGTCGAAGAGCTCACACACCGGTCGGTGGCCATCATGGAGATAGGGGACCCCGGAGTCCCGACCTCTCCACCTACGTGGATTCAGGAAGTGCTGAAGTATAAGCGCGATGGGATCCTGCCTGAGGATGAGGTCAAGGCACGGCGGCTCCGCCGAACCCAGGCGTGGTACTGCGAGATTGGCGACCGGCTCTACAAAAGGTCATTTTCCCATCCCCTACTGCGATGTTTAGATCCCGATGAAGCGGAAGTGATCCACGCCGAGGTTCACGGCTGGTCTTGTGGGGAGCACATGGGCGGCCGAACTTTGGCCTTCAAAATACTACGCCGGGCTATTGCGGCCTACGTTGCACCGAGACGCCAAGGCTTTTCGTGCGGCGGTGCGACACTTGCCGGCGCCGGGCCGCCCCGCAGCTCCCTGCGGTCCCGCTCGCCTCCATGGATTGCGCTTGGCCCTTCGCTCAATGGGGAATGGACCTCTTGGGGCCGTTTCCCCCGGCGTCCGGCCAGCGGAGACATATCATCGTGGGGATAGATTATTTCACTAAGTGGGTGGAAGCCGAGCCCCTGGCAACCATTACGGCCGAGCGGGTCGAACAGTTCGTATGGAAGAACATCGTGACCCGATTCGGTCTGCCCAACGTTATCATTACTGATAACGGAACCCAGTTCGCCAGCGCTCGGTTTACGGAGTTCTGTGCGACTTATCACATCGATTGAGGTTCAGCTCGGTGGCCCACCCGGACCAACGGGCTCGCTGAGGTGACCAACCGATCTATTCTGGATGGACTTAGGAAAAGGACTTTGGAAGCCCGATCGAGCTGGGTCGATGAGCTCCCGAACATCCTATGGTCTTTGCGGACTACCCCAAAGACGGCAGGCGAGTCCCCTACACCGGCATTCGGCGTGGAAGCAGTCCTACCAGCCGAGTTGGTCATTCCAACATTCCGGGTGGAGAACTATGAGGAATCCACCTCGGCCCAGGGAATTCGGGCTGGCCTAGACCTGCTAGAAGAACGCAGGGCCAACGCGCACGTAAAGATGCTGGCGTACAACAGGAGTGTTGCCAGAAGTTATAACAAGAAGGTGCGCCCTCGACCTCTCGGGATGGGAGACTTAGTATTACGCAAGGCGGAAGTGAGCGACCCCGCCAACTCGAGGGGCAAGTTTGCACCTAAGTGGGAAGGCCCCTACCGTGTAATCAAGGTTGTCCGACCGGGGACGTTCCGACTCGCGACTATGACCGGGCAGCAATTCCCGAGGACCTGGAACGTCCAGAACCTTAAGAAGTACTTTGTCTAAGGACAAAACAGAAGCAGGCCAATATTTGACTCGGGCTATTAGAATGAAGTCGGAAATTGTATTGCCATAAAAAAGGGGATTGTATTACCAAAAGCTTTGGAGTACAAAATGAGCCCCTAGAGGGGAAAGAAGGATTACATAGGCGAGGGAAGGCCCTCCAAAAAGAAGAAAAAACCCCTCAAGCCGCGGCTCCGGGAAGGCTGTCGTCGAAGGGAACCTCGCCGGGCATGTCGACCCCCTGGTCCTCGGGGCAGGAGGTGAAGGGATCCTCCTCGACCGCCGAGCCTGGAGGGCACGCTCGGAACCGGGCCAGGGCAACCTTGTACCCATACTCGTATGATACCCTGCCCGTCCGGTCCAGCCCGAGGAGGAAGCCCTCCGACTTCTTATACGCCTCGACTGCCTCCCGGTCCCTTTCCGGCCGACTGCCTTCCGCCGCGGCAAGAGCTTCCTGGGCGGCCTTCACCTCGGCCTCTCTCGAAGTCAGCTTGGCGGCCAACTCCGAAGCCTCCTTCATCCGGAGGCGGTTCTCCAGCTTCTCCGTCCGGAGAAGCTTCTGCAGCTTGGCCTCCGACGCCGAGGCGGCCTCGAGCTCGGCGGTCAGGCGCGCGACTTCCGCGCCCATGTCGGCCGCACGCTGCTCGGCAGCAGCAACCGCCTCAGGCCCAGACCCCGCTCGGGCCTCTTCAAGCTGGCGGCGCAACTCGAGGTTGCGCTCGCCCAGACCGTGCACCAACCGACCGGAGTCGTGCACCCGGTCGATGAGGGCCGTGGTGTAGTGGAGATTCTGCATAAAGAGGAAAGGCTGAAAATGATGAACAGTGCTTAGCCAAGAGAATACACGCAGGGCGGTGCTTACCCACAACACCGACTTGGCTGACTTGGCGATGAGCGCTTCCGAGGGGAGCGTGTACAGGTCCCGAGCGATGTCGGGATGGAGCGCCCCCCGGAGGTAGCTGGCCGAGGGCTCTCCCCCGACCCACACCTTGTCCCCTCGGGACAGACCATGCCACCGGGCCACCAGAGGGTCGCTCAGCGGCCCCGAAGGGACCTCGCCCATCACTCGGGAAAGGAATGGCTGATCCTTCCCCGACGTGACTCGGCATAAGTCCTTCATGGCCGGAGGACGCTGACCCTTCCCGGTCGTCCCCTGGCTGGGCCCGGCACTCTCGGTAGGAGCGGAGGCGCCCGGTTGTTCGGCGGGCGGAGCCATAGGCACCTCCAGGTCCACTACGTCCTTAGCCTTGGCCCTCTTCTTTGGGCGCCCCTCCTCAGTGGTGCGCGGGGAGCCACCCCCCGCCCGCTTGGGAACCCCCGGAGAGCGCGGAGACGGTCCTGTCGGAGCACCCGAGTCATGGAAGGACCGCAGGTTCACCATCTCTGCAAAGAACAAGGATGAGTTAGAAACCAGAGTGCGGCGGCAAAGCCTAAAGACGCAAGACAACAATAGCCTACCCCGTGAGCGGACTTAGTCGGCCTCCACAAGCCACTTCTCCGACATGTTGCGGATGGCTTGCGAGGAAGGAGGATTACCCTTACCCGCTCGAGGTGAGCCCGTTCCTCGGCATTGAGTCTCGGGGCAGTGTTACCAATGGTCCTTGACGACCACCGAACCCCAAACCCCAAAACCCAGTCCTTTGGCATCGACAAAAAGAAGCGCCTCTTCCACCCTTTGTTGTTGGTGGGGGCGCAACCCGGAACCCTGTCCGGCGGCAAGGAAGTATCCCCCCGACCCCTTGAAAAGGCGGAAGCAGGAGAGAAAGAGGTTGTGGGTCGGGGCGATATTGGCGTAATGGCATTCCCCCAGGAAAGCCACCAGGTACCGCCAAGAGTTTGGGGTTATTTATGAAGGCGAGATCCGCCACAAGGATATGCAGGATACTATGATTGGATGCAGGGAAGACGCAGGCCGGCCTCTAAGGCATCGGGCGGTCGGCAAAGCCCTTAGGAACCGGGTCGAAGCCCGCTGCCTTGCCGGGGCCGAGAGGCTGTATTCTTCCGGGATGCCGTGTCGCCGCCGGAGAATCCCTACCATGAGCTCATCCAAGGTGGAATCCTGGTCGTGCGGCCACATTATGGCCTCTAGCGCACGCGCCGCTTCCGCACCTGAGGAAGGGCTGGAAGGAGGAGATGAGGGGAGAGTGGCGACACGGGTTGTAACAGAGGGGGAGGAAGAGGAAGAAGCAGATGAGGAGGAGGTAGAAGGAAGAGCCATCACGCACTAACCCACAGTGGAAGGAATCGATGGAAGAAGTCAAAGGACGCGGAGCCAAGAGAGAAAACTCGAAGGAAGGCAGCGGGGACTAGAGAGGAAAACTCCACGATAAAAGTAGATGAGTGTCGCGGGCTCGCTATTTATAGAAAGGGGGCCTCGGCCTTTTCGCCTCGAGGCGGCGACATGACACCGCAACACCGCCCAATAGCATCGCATCAGGCGATCGAGCGCGGCGTCATATTAATGAAGAGGTGGCGTGTACACGCCGGTAAGTAACTTACCCGCGCCATCGCCGATTCCGGCAACCGCACTATCGCGAGCCGTTTTTGGCGGCAGCGGTTCGGTTTTCAGTCTTGGCGGCGGCTCGACCAGTTTTCGGGCCTTGGCGGCGGCTCGGCCTATATCGAGCAGCGGTTCGGCGATATCGATTTTCGAGCCTTGGCTCGGCGGCTCGGCCTATATCGGCGGTTGGCGATATCGTTTTCAGTCTTGGCGGCGGCTCGACCAGTCTTCTAGGCCTTGAGCGGCTCGGCCCTATATCTCGAGCGGTTGGCGATATCGGTTTTCAGGTCTTGGCGGCGGCTCGACCAGTCTTCTAGGCCTTGGCGGCGGCTCGGCCTATATCCCAAGCAGCGGTTCGGCGATATCGGTTTTCAGTCTTGGCGCGGCTCGACCACTAGTCTTCAGGCCTTGGCGGCGGCTCGGCCCTATATCGAACGGTTGGCGATATCGATTTTCAGTCTTGGCGCGGCTCGACCACTGGTCTTCTAGGCCTTGAGCGGCGGCTCGGCCCTATACCCCGAACGGCGGTTCGGTTATTATGGTTTTCAGGTCTTGTGCGGACCTCGACCCCTTATTACCGCGGATCGGCGAGTCGAACATCGCCGCCTTTACCCGAACGGCGGTTGGTTACATGGTCCCTGAGATTCCTCAACCATTGGTTTTCGGGGCCTTGCGCGGTCTCGACCCACGATTACGAGCGTCGGATTGGCAGCGAGGATTGGCGTCGCCTCGATCCTATATCGAACGGCGGTTGGCGATATCGGTTTTCCAGTCTTGGCGGCTCGACCATCGGTCTTCTAGGCCTTGGCGGCGGCTCGGCCCTATACCGAGCGGCGGTTGGTTATTATGGTTTTCCTGGTCTTGTGCGGACCTCGACCCCTTATTACCAGACGACGGATCGGCAACAGGGAGTCGAACATCGCCTGCCCTTTACCCCGAACGGCGGTTCGGTTACATGGTCCTGAGGTTCCTCAACCATTGGTTTTCAGGGCCTTGCGCGGGTCTCGACCCCTGATTACCGAACGTCGGATTGGCAACGGGGGATTGAGCGTCGCCTCGATCCTATATCCCGAACGGCGGTTCGGCGATATCGGTTTTCCAGGTCTTGAGCGGCGGCTCGACCACTGGTCTTCTAGGCCTTGAGCGGCGGCTCGGCCCTATATCCCGAACGACGGTTCGGTGACTATGGTTTTCTGGGTCTTGAGGCTCCTCGACCCCCTTTATCCCGGGTCGGGTACATGGTCTCGAGCTTCCTCGATCACCGGTTTTAGGTCTTGGCGGCGTCTCGACCCTTATCCTGCGATGACATGACAGCGTAACCTCCACCCGAGATCTCGATGCGACAACCAAGTTTTCCGAGCAACACCCCAATCCTCAAGATCGTCCGCGAGTGGCTTTTGAGGGGGTAGTGTTAGGTATTAAGTATGGCGTGACACACGGTCTTGGGTCGTACACCCGGATGACGTCATCGCCCCTCCTGCGCTCCATTAATCCCACGATTTGATCGCCCGACGTCGCTTCTCCTCAGCATCGCCCCAACTACCCGCCAAGTTGACCACGGCACCAGCCTGCGAGGTCAGGCCCGTACGCCACCCGCAGACGCTGCCGGAAGCATGCCATCCGTCCGACCTATTTAAGCCGAATGGGTAAGACAGGCATAAGAGGGGATGAACACTCCGAGAGGTGAGTAGACCCGAAACCCTGAACATTTTTCTGGGGAGCTCGGCCGACGGGCGAGGACTGACTTGAGCGTCGGAGGGGTCGGGCGGAGCATCCGACCCGCCTTGCTGCAGGTCTCGTTCCCGGCGACAGGAGCGTGCGGCCGCCTTCGTCCGGAGCGGTCGGGAGGCGGGAGCAGGAGCCATCGACGGGCCCGAACCGTACCGAGACGACCCCCCGGTTCCCGGATTCCACGCCGCGCGCCCCGGGGTCACGGTAAAAAGTTGTTTCCCCTAACACCTATGTACTATCGTTCTTCTTACACACGTAGTTTTCAGATTTACGAATTTGTTTTTGATGCACTGATCTTCGCACGATGACGGAACCTTTTACGAAAATCTAAGGTGTTTTATTTTCTGTTCTTCCACAGCGTATGAGATGTCGCTCTCTTGGATTTCCCAACATGCTTGATATATGATCTTTAAGATATTAGATAGATGAGAGATTATATATACAAGATAATTGAGGACAGACAAGTCTAATAGATTAGATTCCCTTGTATCATATAAGAACTATGACATAGTGGCCTAGTACATCCGTAGTTAATTACTCGAGTAAATTGTTATGAATATAATATTTTACTAAGCTAGAAGGAATTCTGATAGATATAATTCACGGTCAGCTCGATATTGGGTATAGAGGGTCATACACATAGGTAGGTGTTGCAACGAGTAAAGGTTCAAATATGAGATATCCATAGGAGTCTATATTTTATTGGATATCCAATAAGCTCCTAAATTATTGGATCCCATGGATGAGATTTAATAAAAGTTTATGAGAGATTATTGGGTAGAGATCCATTAATCTAAGAGATTTAGATAGTTAGATGAAGTTCCAATACCTATTAGGTAGAATACATTATGGTTAAACTGACAGGGGACCTTTATAAATAGAAAGGAAACAAAGGGCCATAGGCTATACTCATTTTAGCTGCCACCTCCTATACTCCTCTCTCTCTCTCCTCCTTAGCTAGCAACTCCTGTTTGGGATGTGTGGACAACAAGAAGGGCTAACCCCTTCTTGATCCCGTGGTACGCATGGAAAGGAGGATTGTGCAGCGATTTGAGGAGTATCTTCGCAGCCTCTATCATGTGGATCACCACTAGAGAGGAGGGCAATTGGCCTCCTTCATCCTCTTCCATAGATCTGTAGGATTTCAGGAATATACGATCTCCTTAAATAACACACATCTCTTAATACGCACAGTTTTTCGATTTTGTAATTTTTACGTATTAATCTTTGCACGACGATGAAATCTTCTTTTTTTTTTATAGAAATCTATAATTTTTCTTTTCTATTCTTCCACTGCACATGTGATGTCGCCCTAGGTTTCCCAATAGCTCTATTGATATCCTCTACTTTAATATTTTTCAAAAATATAGGCTCGATTAATGATCTCTTATGACTTCTTCACCGATGGGTTTTATGGGTGACTCTATTTCCTTTCTTGGGACCATGAGCCTACACATCATATTTGGTAAAGAAACCTACTCTAAAACACTGATGACTAAGTTTATGGTGGTCGATATTCACTGACGCATAACATGATCATAGGTTGACCCACACTCAATAGACTAAGGGTTATGGTGTTGATCTATTATATAGTGATGAAGTTCCCAACATGAACTGACAATGTGGAGCTAAGGAGCGATCCGAAGGAGTCTCGTTAGTGCTATATGACACTAATTTTCTTACCAAAGAAGGCCCGATCTAAGACACCACCATTGAACCATCAAGATTTCACCGAGTCCTTTCCATATTTGAGGCCTATGGAGTCACTGGTAAAAGAACACCTAGGCAAGGCTCATCTTGATAATGTTGTGAAAGTCGAGGCAACACTCCATGAGGAGAAATGAGTGTTGCTCATTGACATTCTCAAAGAAAATGCCAAGGTATTTGGATGTCACTAAGAGATATGTCAGGAGTAGACCTTGATGTGGCCCAAAGACTACTTGAATATTTATCTTAAGGTCCAACCTATGAAGCAAAAACTCATAAGTTCACTCGTAAATGTCAACAAGCGATTACTAATGAGATGGATAAGTTGTTAGGGACAAGGTTTATTGCCAAGGTGTAGTATCCACAATGGCTTACTAACATTGTATTAGTTAAAAAAATCCAATAAAAATTAGAGAATGTGTGTTGATTATGTTAATCTTAACAAAGCATATCTTAAGGACAGCTACCCTCTCTACTAGTCACAAGTGTCATGTAAGTCAATCACATGAGTGATGACACGTGTGACTTGATATGTATTCTTTTGCTTATTATTATTTGATATTTTATCACTTTATCTTGCGTGTTGTATATATTGTGATGTTCATGGATCTATGCAATGAGAGTCGGATCATGATGAGATCATGATAATAAGATTGATTCATCTTTAAATACAGATCCTAAATAATCCTAGTTATAAGTTACTCGAGAAGGACATCGAGATAACCGGATAGATCGTGTGTCAGATACTCGCCCATATGATGAAGATGATTAGTCTCATAATTGCTGTGGGGACACTAAAGATACAATATAGGTGCTTATTGAAGAATGAGTTCACGATTGATTCACCTGGCTGCACGTCTGGATGGTAGATGATACCTTATTGTCAGACAACGATTCTGTAGTCCTAGTAGCATATCTAGTCCTTAGACTTGAGACACCAAGGATGTCCTATGTGAGTACTCCACTCTTTGATACCAGACTTATAAGTTTGGAAGCTCTAGATATAGTACAATCGGTCATTGAGAGTGGTAGCCAACCTTACAAGAGCTATTGAGTGTCAATAGAGGATCATCCACTCTCGATATCATGAGAAGAATATCTCATATATTCTTGCTTAAATAAATCTTTGGCTAAGGTTGTTCGGATTGAGAGAGAAAAGAATTCTCCGACAATCCGATTAGACTCGAGGAGAGATCATATGGGCATGACAAAGACCATGCCCGATATACGGTCTCTAGGATATTAGATAGATGAGGGATTATAGGTACATAGTAACTAAGGATAGATAGGTCCAAAGGATTGGATTCTCTATATTATCTCGGTGACTACGTGATAGTGGCCTAGTACATATGCAATGATGAGTCAAGTGAATTATTTTGGAGATAATAATTCACCGAGTCGTAAGGAGTTTTGACAAGTATGGCTCATGGCCACTCGATATTAGGCTTATAGGATCACACACATATGGTAGGTATCACAATGAGTGAAGGTTCGAACATGAGATATTCGTCAGAACCCCTAACTTATTGGATATCCGTTAAGCTCCTGAATTATTGGATCCTAAAGATGAGATCCAATAAGGGCTAATAAGAGATTATTTTATAGAGACCTACTAATCCAAGAGGCTTGGGTAATTGGATGGAGATCCAATATTCAACAGGGCAAGATCTATTATGGTTAAGTTGATAGAGGACCTTTATAAATAGGAGGGAACCAAAGACTCATAGGCTAGGATTTTTTGGTAGCCACCTCCTATTCTCCTCCCCCTCTCCTCTCAGCCTAACAGCCCCAGCTTAGGGCGTAGGGACAATAAGAAGGGCCGCCCCTTCTTGATCGCGAGTGTGCGCTAAGTGCAGGAGATTTGGATAGTGATTTGAGGAGCGTCTGTAGTTCCTACCGTATGGATTATCAGTAGAGATGAGGACATTTGAACTCCTTCATCCAATCCTAAAGATCTACAGGAATTCAGGGATATACGATCTCTCCAAGTAATTTTCTTACACGTAGTTTTTCGATTTCGTGAGTTTTGCGCACCAACTTTTGCATGACGATAAGAACCCTTTTTTTCTGTGGGAATTCTGTGATTTTTATTTTTGTTCTTCCACTGTGCATATGATGTCACTGCAAATTTCTCAACACCCTCTTCCTCGGATCGACTTGTTGGTTGATACTACCTCGGTCATAAGCTCCTCACCTTCATGGATGCATTTTTAGGATGTAACTAAATAAGGATAGCGATTAGAAACATATCTCCTCTATCATAAATCGAGGTATATATTTTTATAGAGTCATATCATTTAAATTAAAAAATTCAAGGGTGACATATCAAGGGATGGTAAATAAAATATTTAAGCATTAGAACAGAAAAGAATGTCAATATGTATATGAATAACATGATAGTCAAAAGTAGAATAGTCAACTCGTATCTAATGGACATGGCTAAGACATTTTAGGTTTTAAAGAGATACAACTTGTGTCTTAACTTATCCAAGTGTGCTTTCGAAGTTAGCTCAGAAAATATCTTGAATTCATTATTCACTAGAGAGGAATCAATGCAAACCTTGAGAATCCCGTGCCATATTAGAGATGCATCTATCTCAGTTGGTGAAGGAAGTGTAACAGCTTATCAGTGGCAAATAATGGCATTTAGCTAGTTCCTATCCTAGTCCGACAACAAATGCCCACCCTTCCTCTAGGTATTATAAAACCTAAAAGATTTTTCATAGACCAAGAAGTGCCAAGAGCCTATGAAAAGTTGAAGCAACACCTTGCCCTATTACCATGGTTCTCCTCCTCTATTCCAAGTGAGGCCCTTAGCCTCTATCTTACCACCATCGAGCAAGCTATTAGCTCGATATTAGTACAAGATAACTTAGGAGTCTAAGTACCTATTTATTATGTCAATCATATACTAAATGGAGTTGAGGAGTGAGAACCCCCCATCGAGAAGTTGACTTTTGTGTTAGTATTGACGGTAAGAAGCTCCATCTATATTTCCAAGTGCATCTCATAAGTGATCACCATCCAACCATTCAAGTAGATCCTTTCGTAGTTTGATGTCTGTGGTGGATACTAAGGTGATCGTGGAGTTGGGCAAGTTTGACATCAAATATGTACCGATGATTACCATTAAGGCCTAGGCATTGGCATATTTCATATCGTGAGCCGACCCTTCACCTAAAGTCAAGTCAACGAGCACACCCTCTTAGTGTGGACACTATTTATATATGGTTACACCACATCGGGATAGTGCTGAACTTATCCTGAAAGGTTTGAACAGGCAGGTGTATGAACAAACTCTTCGATTTGACTTTAAAATCTTCGATAATAAGGCAGAATATAAAGCACTTCTCTCAGGGCTCTGACTCACCCGAGAGATCTAGGTGCATGACTTGATGGTATTCAGTGACTCATAATTAGTTGTGAGCTATGTCGACGAAAGCTACAAAGCCCGAGATGGGACCATGGCAAAATACATTACCGAGATGTAGTGGTTACCCTAGAGATTCTCCCAGGCTGATACATTAGCCAGGTTAGCCTCCACTTGAGCTCCAAAAGAAGACTGGCTGATAATTGAGATGCTACTGACTCAAACCATTGAATGGCACAACGTAACCATGGCCAAGGAAGAACTGAGTTAAATCGACAAGATCCTATGCTACAAAAGAGATAGAGCACTCCCTACTCACCCCATGAAAGCTCAAGGGTCATGCATCATCAAGTATGATATTATATAATTAATGATAGCTTGTATCATAGGTCCTTCACCAACCCTTTCTTAGATGCCTTACATCATGGGAAGCCAAGACAAGTACTCATTGAGGTCCACGAAGACATTTATGGGAACACATAGGCGAGCAAACCCTTGCATTCAAGGTGCTTTGGCAAGGGTTTTACTAGTCGACATTACGCAAGAACGCAATCACCTATGCTCAAAAGCGAAACTAGTGTCAAAGGTTTGCTTAGGTCTAACACTAGCCAATGGTTCCTCTAAGCCTAATCGATTACGCATGGCCCTTCGCCCAATGGGGCATAGACCACCTAGGTCCCTTTCCATTAGCTTTCAAACAGATGAGGTTCCTTATCATGAGAGTGACTACTTCACAAAGTGGGTAGAGGTCATATCGCTAGCTTCAATCACTAAAAAGAAAACTAAGGGATTTGTATGGAAAAACATAATTACCCGCTCAAATCTCGAGAGCCTTCATCATCGCATAATAGAACTCAATTCAATAGTACAAAATTCAAAAATTGTCAATCTTATGAGATTTAGTTAAGGTTTAACTTAGTAACTCATCCTTAGACCAATGGTTTTTATCAAGGCAACCAACCGAGTCATCCTTAAAGGATTAAAAAAAAGGATCATTCGGGCAAAGGGCACCTTGGTAGATGAGCTGCCATATATAATGTGGGCCTCCCATATGACACCTAAAATCAGCTTAAGAGAATCACTATTCAGCCTAGCATTCGGCACCGAGGCTATTCTACCACTTGAGATAGTCTTCCCGACATCTTAAGTTGAGGGCTTCGATAAAGAAGTCTCCGAAGAGGGACTTCAAGCCAAATTCGACCTAATCAGTGAAGTTAGATCCGAAGCACATATGTAGGTGTTGTAATGCAACAAGGTGATAGCCAAGCTCTATGATCGAGAAGTCCACCCTCGGTGGGTCGAACAAAGAGACCTTGTGCTCTAAAAGGCTCAGGTTAGTGATCTAATTGGATCCCGTGAGAAGTCGGCACCAAATTTAGATGGGCTATATTAAGTCATTAAAGTAATTTGAGATATAACATATCGCCTCAAGACAAAGGAGAGTGTGAGGTTGCCGAGAATACATCGACAACTTCAAGAAGTTTTATCATTAAGGTCTCGGTGTTATAAATTGAGAAAGGCAACCCTTTAACACTGATGTTAGCCCACTAAGCCAGCGGTATTAGATGAAAGATGTATCTTTAAAGTGTCAAGAAATAAGAGAAGAAAATTTCATTATTTCCAAAAGTACTTACACCTACCAAGTTAGCTTTCAAATCTAAAATGAAGTCCCGACCTATCAAAATAAAATTTTGGTAAGGTGATGTATGAATGAGTCAAACAGATCGACTCAACAACCAAAAACAAAAAGGAAGAGATCGATAATTGATGGCAGCAGGGTGAGGAGTCAAGCCAATGCTATCATCTAAGGGCACCTCAGTTGATAACGGGACATTATGGTCCTTAGGATAATCTATAAATGGAACCTCCTTGAGTTCCAGCTTATGATGCCTCATCTTAAAATGGGCCAAAGCAATTTAGTACCCAAACTGGTATGAAACTCGCCCCATCTTCTTGAGTCTTTTTTGGAACCCGATGGATACCTTGTAGTCAGTGATTACTTCATTCCAATATTTTGGTATTGCTCTGCTCCTCCTCTAGTGCTTCCTTTAGCTTCTAGGCCCTCTCGATGGCAGCCACAACCTCCTTGGTGAGACCTGAGCTGTGCATCTTCACTATGTCCAGCTCCCGAGTGAGCAGTAGAAGCTTATCATATGGTTGTGACACTGCTTAGCATCCTCTAGTTGATGAGTTAGTTCAGTTGCCTAAGCCTCCACCTTAGCAACAACAAAGGAGACTTCCCTTTTCTCCAGCCTCTGGACCTTCGCCTGAAGGTCATCAACCATAGCAGACTACTAGTGAATGACAGCGCTAACATCTCAAGCATGATCAAAGAGAGTTATCATGTAGTGGTGATACTACAAATCACATAACAAATAAGTTAGCGAAACAGAGCTGAAGGAGCTAATCGCAACCTAACTTACCACCACTTCATTTCAGGCACAAGTGTCAATCAAGACCTTAGAGGGGGAGCAATAGAACTACTTCACCATCCCTAGGCATAGGGAACCACGATAGTACTACTTCATAGACAAACCTTCACCCTACACCTTTTGCAGCCCCTTTAGACCTTTCCACTATTGAATATCGGATTTTGATGATAAAATCAATTTATGAGTTTATGAACTAATGAGCGTCTGAGAAAAATAACGTAGGACAAAATTCGATCATAGAAAGGTAAATCATTGAAACAGAATCAAATGTTGGACCAGAGAGCATCATGTCAGAGATTGATCGTCAGGCTAGAGGATTGGTCAACATTTCGGAAGAACTTTGTACCATGAGTTCGGACATCGGACCGAAAGGATCAGGTATTGCGTAAAAAAGATAGGATGCTGCGGGAGGTCAACATGCTAATAGGTCGGGTAATATGTCGAAGGAAAGGATGATGCATCGAAGGAGGAAGTGTTGGATGAACAATGACATGTCGGACAACATAGGCTTCATGATTGTAATTGTTATGTCTTGATCGAAGTATTTAGAGTCTAATTAAGTTAATTTTGGAGTGTAACTAGGTCAACTTAATTAGGAGCCTAGTGGGCTTGAACTGTGCTCGAATCGTGAGCCGAATTGGGCCTATTGAAAGGTCAATTCAGCAACCTAAAGCTAGGTCAGCTGTGGTACTATCGTGAGCTAAAAAGTATGAAATATTTTTTTAAAAATCGACAATAGTACCGCTGGTTAGCAGTGGTCTTGCCTAGTGTCAAGCTATGGTACTACCAACACAATAGAGTACCGCCAAGACTAAAACCCAAAGATTTAAAATTTTAACTCTATTTTTAAAGCCATTTGGGGCTTATAAATACTCCACTCATGCTTGCGGGTGTAACAATGATAACTTATGGTTTGAGTGTGTAAACTTTATTTAAAAGTTGTGTTATCTCCTCCTTGAGCTTAGAGGTTATTTTAATGGAGGTATGTGAGGATTTTCTTATAAAAGAAATGTGTAAAGGTTCTCCTGTGCTTGTGAAAAAGAGAAAGAGTTGTAACAAGGGTAGTTGAACTTCGCTCATTAGAAAGAAGATTGGTAGTAGAAGTCAATGGCCTTGAGTAAAGAGGAATTGGGAGTGGACATAGGTCAGAACGATCGAACCACTATAAATCTTGTTTATATTTCTGTTTATGCTTTTTCTTGCTATTACAAATTGATTTAGTTACTTACTATTCTTACTCACACTCCGAGTTAAACGTATTTTCGATATCGATTTCATCGAATGAATTTTTGAATCGATCTTTCATTTTGAAAATACTAATTTATACACCCCCCTCTCAGTGCCTTTATGATCCTAACAATTGGTATTAGAGCCAAGTTCTCTCAATTGGTTTAACACCTAAGAAAAATTAAATGATTTTTCTTAATAATCAAGAGGGTCACTCTATCACTCGTCAATGGGATGGACTACACTTATTGAAAAACATGAATATGAATTTTCTTAATTTTTATGAATTTTGATTTATGAAATATTGTTGAATGTGGTTTTCAAAAATCTTCTAAACTGATAAATGAATAGAATAATTTTGAAAAGAAAACTTTTTCTTTAAATGCTAAAGCTATGAATAATTTATTTTGTGCTTTAGATAAAAACGAGTTTAATCATGTTTCTACTTGTGAAACTGCATATGATATTTGATACATACTTGAAGTTACTCATGAAGGCACAAATAGAGTAAAATAATCTAAGATTAATCTTTTAGTTCATAATTATGAATTGTTTAATATGAAGTCAAGTGAAATCATTAGTGACATGTACACCCGGTTTACAGATGTTATCAATGGTTTACAAGCTCTTGAACTTATTAATAAAATTTTAAGATCTCTTCAAAAAGTTAAGATCTAAAGATAATTGTTATTTAAGAAGCAAAGGACTTGAATAACTTTCCTCTTGAAGAACTCATAGAGTCATTAATGACCTATATTAATGACTTATGAAATGACTTATAAAGCACACGACAAACAAGAGAACAATCTTTCAAAGAATATAAAAGATAGTACACTCAAGCAAAAGCTCAAGTGATGATGATGACATAGAACTCTTTATAAGAAAATTTAAAAAGTTTATGAAAAAAAACAAGACTAATTCTACAAAACGAGAATCTAAAAATAAAATTAAAAATGATACAATAATTTGCTATGAATCTAAAAAATTATGACATTTTAAAAATGAGTGTCAACAACTGAAGAAGCTACCAAAGAAAATGAAAGTATTCAAGATAACATGGGATGAATCAAGCACATCAAAAGACGAAGAGCAAACCAATGAAGACGAAGTTGTGAACTACGCATTAATGGCTTTCAATAATAAGCCATGTGACTCAACTAAAATTTCTTTACCTTATAGTAAATTACTTGATGCATTTCGTGATTTATATGATGAACTTAAAATAATTGATAAGAAATATAAATTACTAAAAAAGGATCATGCATCTCTCTCAATGAATTTGATAAACTAAAAATGAGTATGATGAATACTTGTTAATACCTTGCACTAAATGTGAAGAGTTACATTCATTTAAACCCACGTTCTCCAGATCATTATTGTGATTTGAAATAAGGAACAGGTCAACTCATTTGAGATTGTCAACAGCTCGAGTGACTTCCACAGTCAAATAATATATCGATAGAACAGCTCTCCAGCCTTAATGCTTAAGTCTAGGTTGTCAATACTTTACCAACTCATCACTAAACTCAGTTGTGAAGTTGCAATTACCAACGAAAGAACTTTCATTGAAGTTAAAAAGAAACATAATTTGCTTTAAACACTTACAACAAAATCGTGCATGGACTTGTTTTCAATGGGAAAAAGAACTAACAACATGATGCGTTTACATTTGTGTAAACAGATGATGAAGAGAAGAGGGGCTACGGGTGATGGTTCACCACCCCACACATCTTCCTGATCTCCCCCTGGCTTCCCGTGAGCACCTCGATGTGGCCCATCCTCACCATGGCCGCCGCGAACTTGGCCGCCCAAACCGACCCCAGCTTCGCGTCCAGGCGCACCAGCCTCGCCGTCAGCCGGCTCGCCTGCAGCGTCTGATCCGAGAACAGCAGCCCCTCCGCTTCGCCAGGTTCTTGTAGTACTGGTTGTCCAGCCTGCCCGGCGTCACCGCGTCCAGCGGCAACGTCGTCGGGTCCTTGCTGGTGAAGTCCACGGTGGCAGGCGAGCATCTGCTCTTCAGGTAGGCCGCGAACGCGGGATCCATCGACGGGTCCTGCGGATGGGTGGCGTTGAAGTTGTACAGCCGCCGCGCAAAGGCGGTGCAGTGGGCGCGGCCGATGGAGTGGGCTCCCGACAGCGTCACCATCTCGTCCACCGACAACCCCTTCTTGGCGAAGCTGTCCTCAGCCCGGCGGCGGTGAGGTTAGGTAAGGATCTCGGCGAGGGCCTCCGAGTCCAGTGACACCCTCCCGTCGCGCCTTCCGGCGGGCACAGGATAGTCGATGCCGCCGGCCAGGTAGGCCGAGTCCCGCGCCGCGAAAGCGATGATGTCGGCGCACGACACCGTCGACGGGCAGCTTGCTTCGACGGCCGCCTTCGCTGCGTCGATCACTTCGAAGCCTCGCATGCTGGGGTTGTTGGGTGGCGCGTCCTTCTCCGCAGTGTTCCCGGAGTCGAATCCAGAAGCAACGAAGCATCACATCCCTGCAACACACGCACACGCACACACAACGATGAACCTTTCGCCCTCGTATTCTACGTGCGCAAGCACGGCAATAAGAAGAGAAGAAGGGACGCCGACGTCCATGCACGTACGTACCCTAACGAAGCAGTCATGGAAGTGCATCCGGATAAGCCCAGCGGCGAGGCCGGGGTTGTTGGCCACCGCCTCGCTCACGGTTCTGCGCACGATGGCCTCCGCGGACGGGCACGTCTTCCGGTAGAAACCCAAGTGGAGGAAGCCGAAGTTGAAGAAGCCATGGCGAGGACCGCCATGAAGACG
Organism: Musa troglodytarum; assembly: GCA_023547065.1. Classification (NCBI taxonomy): domain Eukaryota; kingdom Viridiplantae; phylum Streptophyta; class Magnoliopsida; order Zingiberales; family Musaceae; genus Musa; species Musa troglodytarum. Next base: position 23,059,659 of record CP097503.1, on the reverse strand, counting down.
ATCCAACAAGAACGAGAAACGCAACCCATCATCATCTCACCTTAATCTGAAGCTTTTCTTCGCTTGAGCAAGAGTGAGCCAGAAAGATTTGTTTGCTTGGGGGATGCCGAGCCTGATCTCTTGGATTCCTTTTATAAGCGTCTCACCGAGACGATCATTAAATGGTTGAAAGGTGCAGGTTGACATAGCAAACCACCAATTGGCACAAGCCGTTGACAATCTCAAAAACGAGTCGACCGGTTCCTTGTTTGATTGGCGCAAGAAAGCGTGTCCCCGTGAGTTTGGTGAGATTAACTACGGATTAATACTAATTATGCAGTTAAACAAGCTGCAATCACCGCCTACGAACACTTCCAATGTCGATGATGTCCCACAAAATGTTCGACGTCATGTCACGTAGCCAATATCATTCATTTGTGACGGCAAAAATCTTTCCTTTCATTATAAAGCCTATGAACATAATCTAGAATACCAAGTTGGGTGATGATCGAGTGTTTGATTTAATCAATGTAGCCGAGTTCACATATTAACAACTTGGCCTCTGAAAATTTCACACATGTGGGCCTATTTATTAGGATTGTGAGAGGTGACGTCACATCTAGAGGTGTTCCAAGATGACCGAGTCATGCAAGAAACAAGAATATTCATTATTGTATTCCCAATGTTGGTGAGACAAATAAAATAGCGAGTAAGTTTACCGTTCTAAGCCATCATTTAAATCATATATTTAAAATATTTTTATTTTAAATAAGTGTCAAACATGGAATTTGAATCTAGAAATAACGACAAGTTTCTTCATCAATTAAGTTAGTGCAAATCTCTAAAATTTTAGTTTAACCCTTGGAGACCCTATCGATCCTTGATTTGATCCAACTAAATGGCTGGACATAGTATCTAAATATTATTTTTATAATAATCTAGATAAGAAAGAATGATATTGGTGAGAAACTTATCTTCAAAACCACTCATAGTCCTGACGGAGTTCATCGGTAGTAGCGACTACTTGTCTCCCACATTATAAATGGTATGTGACCGCTGCCAAAGGTGATATCACTTTATTACTGATGCCTCTGTAGGATATTATTATTCTTTACTATTCTATTTTAATCGAGCTTTTTGTCCCGACTTTAAATCCCGCTGATTAAAAGATGACATGTTAGATACGTGATCACTATATAAGATCCCACTCATTCTTTTTATATATAAAAATATATTTCAGACAGAGGATTTTTTTTTTCAAATCACTTGAAATCATATTTGAGAATCTCAAATTATTAACTTGAATGTCAAAGGAATCAAAACGAGTAATACTTTCGAGTTACTCAAGAGCGATCTCGGATAGACTTCGGAGGTTCTTACGTATACGAGTTCGAATCAAGTTAGGCTGATCAAGACGTCAATGATATTCTCTTTACAACATGGTGCTAGGAGGGTCTAATTTCGTAGAAGCTTTCATCCTCCAATCCTCTCAATAAATGCTCCAACAAGGAAGGCTCATTTCCAATTATCACTTTTACTCATGGGGAGCAATTGTTGTCCTTCTCACATATAAATGTTGAATCTCAGATTTTGATGATGAAATCAATTGATGAGTTAGTGATCTAATATATGTTTTGAGAAAAGTGATATAAGATTAACTTCGATTATAAAAATGTAAAACAATTGAAGTAGAAAAATCATATATTCAGATAAACCAATGACATACCAAGCAATATAGAATTCTTGTATTTAGTCGTTTATATATTGATTATCAAGGTTACGTCTAAATTAATTTAGTTTTTTGTGTAACTATACTAACTCAATTAATGGCTCATTGGGCCTGAACTGAGGTTGATTTGGGTCAATTGAGAGGCCCATTCAATGACCCATAATTGGGTCAGGTGGTGGCACCGCCAGACCAAGCGGTGGAATCGCTTATGAGCTAGAAAGTAAAGCACATGGTCTCCTATGTTGCTAGATAGTAGTATTGCCCAAAATAAGCGATGGTACTACCATCAATTAATGCTGATAGGTGGTGATACCATCCAAGATAGCGATAATATCGCTAGAACCTGGTCTCCTAGGCTTTGTCAGGTGGTAGTACCGCTCAGTACAGACAGTGGTACCGCTAGTACCCTGAAGACTTGAAATTTAAATTTTTACTCTATTTTTGAAGACATTTGAGGTTTATAAATCCCCTACTCATCTTGTTGGGTACACATAAGAAATAGTGAACTAAAAAACTAATGAATCAAAATTATAAACTCTTAAAAAATTATTGAGTGTTCCCCTCCCCTTTTAAAAGTTTAGATTTCTGTCTAAAGGAGGCGTGAGACTTATAAAGGCTCTCTCTTAAACCTGTGAAAAAGAAAATTTATTGTAACAAGGATAGTTGGTCTTTGCCTATTGAAAGAAGATCGTTAGTGGAAGCTAATAGTCTCGATGGAAGAGGAATTCAAGTGGATGTAGGTCACGACGATGAACCACTATAAATCTAGTGTGCATTTTTCTTTCTACACTTTATTGATATTACTTTTTGATTTAATTATTTATTACACATACTCTAAGTCAAGCTCACTTTTGATATTGATTTTCATTGAATGAAAATTTTAAAATCGTTGAAGTTTACAAAGCACTAATTCACCCTCCTCTTAGTGTCACTACGATCCTAACAATGAATCCACCGAGGAGGAGGAGAAACTTTGCACCCATCCTCTCATCTAAGAGTATATCTAACCTTCACCCATTAAGCCACTCATTACATGATTGCAAGATATTACTTTACTTAGCTCCTATAACTTAGCTAATAATACAAGTGGCACTTTCTCTCCACGACCAACATCTCAACAGCCACTAGCAATGGTGCATCCGGATCCCTCATAACCGACAATGACAACAACATCTTAAGGCTGACCGAGGCTTGAACTATTATTATGAAGGAATTCCCACTTCTCAATAGTGGAGCTTGGTGCACCACCACACCACCACTCTACTCTAAGCAAATCCAAGACCCAATAAGTGAATTCAATGGATAGGTTCCATGAAGGTTCCATTGAGTAAATGGTTCTAATGAGAGATGAGATATTATAGCCTAGTCCAGGGAGAAGTGATCCATAGATCCTCATCGATCTTCACCAAAATATCCAATGAAGAGATATCCATCTCAGTCCTCATCTCCCATCATCATGAGACCTTTGATGATAATATCTAATCTAGTTCAACACACTATTACTTTTCACACCTAGATGTCTCTGACACACGGGATGCTTTGATGTGTTGCATGTTCCCAACAATGAAAAGGCCCAGCATAAAAGTGATACCTCGACTCATTCATCGACTCCTTTGGTCTTAGCTGGGAAGTTTGATCGGCTGAAGAGGCTGATGATGACCATACTCGAGGTCCTCTAATAGGCTAGCCAATTTATAAATGCTAAGGCCCGAGGTTGAAAGATGATTCAGAAATAACCTTCAAAGATGAGGAGACATGTTATCTCAACCCAAACTATAATGATTCCCTAATGGTTTCTATAAGGATGATTAACGCTTGAGTAAAGAATAACATGATCGACACAAGTAGCTCTTGCTAGTCATGGGTGCCTTACAAGCCAATCACGTGAGTGATGACACGTGTGATATGATCCATACTCTTTTTGTTTATTATTTATTTAGTAATTTTCTTACTTTATATTACCTATTTCTTATATTGTGGTATCCATGAATCTGTATAATCAGAATTAGATCGTGATGAGATCACAATAATGAGACTAATTCGTCTTTAAATATAAACCTTAAATAATCCCGGTTATAGGTTACTCGAGAGGGACATCGAGATAACCGGACAGACTAATATACTATATATCCATCCATATGATGGAGGCGCTAATCTCATAACTGCTCATGTGGGATACTAGGGATACAGTAGGTGCGCATTAGAGAATGAGTTCACCGATTGATCCGCTCATGAAATGTTGATGGATAATGATACCTCATTGTCAAGCAACGATTCCGCTTGTCCCAGTTATGTGTCTGGTCTTTAGACTTAAGACATCAACGATGTCATGTATGAATACTCCACTCTTTGATACTAGACTTATAGGTCTAGAAGTTTTAGATCTAGCACAACCGATCATCGGAAGTGACAACCAATCTTACGAGGATAATTGAGTGTCATAGAGGATTATCCACTCTCTATGTCATGAGAGGAATATCATATGTGTTCTTGCTAAAGCAAATCCCTAGTCAGGGTCATTCGGATTAAGAAAGAAAGTTCTATAAGAGAATCTAATTAGAGCAAGACTGAGTGGAAACAGTATGACCTTCACAACACCATGTCTTACTAGTTATAGGTGCCCTACAAGCCAATCACATGAGTGATAGCACTTATAATACGCAGTGTCAATCTTTTGCTTATGATTATTGGCATTTTCTCATATTATCTAGATGTATATTGTGATATCCTTGGATCTGTGCAAGGGGAATCAGATCATGATGAGATCACGATAATGAGATCGATTCACCTTTAAACATATACCCTAAATAATCCTTGGTCATAGGTTACTCGAAAGGAACATCGAGATAACCGGATAGACTGGTATACTATATACCCGTCCATATGATGGAGGTAGTTGGTCTCATAGCTACTCATGTGGGGACACTAAGGGTATAGTGCAAGTGCTCATTGGAAAATGAGTTCACTGATTGATCCGCTCATGGAATGCTGGATGGTTATTGATACCTCACGTTAGACAATGATTCCATAGTCTTAGTAGTGTATCTAGTCCATAGACTTGAGACACCAAGTCCTGTCTGAGTACTCCACTCTTTGATACAAGACTTATAGGTTTGAAAGTTTCAAATCTAGTACAACCGGTTATTGAGAGTGGCAGCTAACTTTACGAGGGCTATTGAGTGTCAATAGAGGATCATCCACTCTTGGTATTATGAGAGGAATATCTCATGTGTTATTGTTTAGGCAAATCTCTAGCCAAGGTCATTCGGATTGAGAGAAAGAGTTCTATGGAAGAATTCGATTAGAGAGAGACTCAAGTGGAAACCATATGGGATTGACAATACCATGCCCGATATATGGTCTCTGGGATATTAGATGGATGATGGATTATAGGTACACGATAACTAAGGATAGATAGGTCTAAAGGATTGAATTCCCCTGTATCGTCTGGGGACTGCAGCGTAGTAGCCTAGTACGTCCGCAGTCGATGAGTCCATATATTATTGGATCCCATGGATGAGATCCAATAAGAGTTAGATTATTGGGTAGAGACCCATTGATCTAAGAAGTTTGGGTAATTGGATAAAGATCCAATATCCAATATGGTTGGATCCATTAGGGTTGACAGAGGGCCTCTATAAATAAGAGAGAATCAAAGGGTTTTTCTTGGTAGCCACCTTCTATTCTCCTCTCTCCAAAAGAGGAGCATCGTTGCAGTCCCTGCCGTATGGATACCGTTAGAGAGGAGGGTGCTTGACCTCATTCATCCTCTCCTATAGATCTATAGGGACTCAGGGATATACGATCTCCCTATGTACTATCGTTCTTCTTACACACGTAGTTTTCAGATTTACGAATTTGTTTTTGATGCACTGATCTTCGCACGACGACGGAACCTTTTACGAAAATCTAAGGTGTTTTATTTTCTATTCTTCCACAGCGTATGAGATGTCGCTCTCTTGGATTTCCCAACATGCTTGATATATGATCTTTAAGATATTAGATAGATGAGAGATTATATATACAAGATAATTGAGGACGGACAAGTCTAATAGATTAGATTCCCTTGTATCATATAAGAACTATGACATAGTGGCCTAGTACATCCGTAGTTAATTACTCGAGTAAATTGTTATGAATATAATATTTTACTAAGCCAGAAGGAATTCTGATAGATATAATTCACGGTCAGCTCGATATTGGGTATAGAGGGTCATACACATAGGTAGGTGTTGCAACGAGTAAAGGTTCAAATATGAGATATCCATAGGAGTCTATATTTTATTGGATATCCAATAAGCTCCTAAATTATTGGATCACATGGATGAGATTTAATAAAAGTTTATGAGAGATTATTGGGTAGAGATCCACTAATCTAAGAGATTTGGATAGTTAGATGAAGTTCCAATACCTATTAGGTAGAATACATTATGGTTAAGCTGACAGGGGACCTTTATAAATAGAAAGGAAACAAAGGGCTATAGGCTATACTCATTTTAGCTGCCACCTCCTAGACTCTTCTCTCTCTCCTCCTAAGCCAGCAACTCCTGTTTGGGATGTGTGGACAACAAGAAGGGCCAACCCCTTCTTGATCCCGTGGTACGCATGGAAAGGAGGATTGTGCAGCGATTTGAGGAGTATCTTCACAGCCTCTACCATGTGGATCACCACTAGAGAGGAGGGCAATTGGCCTCCTTCATCCTCTTCCATAGATTTGTAGGATTTCAGGAATATACGATCTCTTTAGATAACACACATCTCTTAATACGCACAGTTTTTCGATTTTGTAATTTTTACGTATTAATCTTCGCACGACGATGAAATCTTCTTTTTTTTTATTATAGAAATCTATAATTTTTCTTTTCTATTCTTCCACTACACATGTGATGTCGCCCGAGGTTTCCCAATAGCTCTACTGATATCCTCTACTTTAATGTTTTTAAAAAATATAGGCTCTTGATTAATGATCTCTCTTATGACTTCTTCACTGATGGGTTTTATGGGTGACTCTATTTCCTTTCTTGGGACTGTTAGGGGAAACAACTTTTTACCGTGGCCTCGGGGCCGTCGCGGCTGGGTTCGGGTCCGAATGCGCAAGGGTCGCCTCATCGATCTCCGGGCAGGAAGCCGACGTTGGGTCGGGAGAAGCTGATCATCCGCCGGCCGTGGCTGGTTCCTTCATCCGTGGCTGGCCAGCATGCCCTTCGCTCGCACACAGTGGCCTGGGGTTTCCTGATCCCGACCCCTCCGATGCTTAAGTCAGTGTCGGAGGGGAGTGAGTAGAGTGTTTCATAGAGAGAGAGAGGTAGAGAGAGAGAGAGATCCTTTGGCTGCCGATGTCTCGAGGTCAATGCTGCACCTCTCAGCAATGGGAGCTCGGCTGCTGCCATGCAGTGATGGGAGCTCGAGTGCTGCCATGCAGCGATGGGAGCTCGGGTGCTGCCATGCAGCGATGGGAGCTCGGGTGCTGCCATGCAGCGATGGGAGCTCGGGTGCTGCCATGCAGCAATGGGAGCTCCGCTGCCATGCGCGTGGGAGCCTGGTGCCGCCATGCAGCGGGGGAGCTGGTGCTGCCATGCGCAGGGGAGAGTGGCTAAGAGAGTCTTCTTCCCCTCCTCCTCCTTCTCCTCCTTCTCCTCCTTCTTCTCCTCCTCCTTCTCCTCCTGAGTGCTGGTTCATCCCCCACAATAATCGAATAGTTCAGAGTCTACTCACCCTTCGGAATGTTCATCCTCCGTCCCCCCCTTTGCCTGTCTTACCCATTCGGCCTAAATAGGTCGGACGGATGGCATGCTTCCGGTCACGTCTGCGGGTGGGGTACGGACCTGACCCCGCAGGTCGGTGCCGTGGTCAACTTGGCGAGTAGTTGGGGCGTAGCAGAGGAGAAGCGACGTCGGGCGATCAAATCGTAGGAGTAATGGAGCGCAGGAGGGGCGATGACGTCATCCGGGTGTACGACCAGGACCAGGTGTCACGTCATATTTAATACCCCTAACATACCCCCCCTCAAAAAGCCACTCCTGCGGGACGGTCTTTGAGGGTTGGGGGGTGGTGCTCGGAGAAACCCGTTGCCGATCGAGATCTCGGGCGGAGGTCCTGCCGTGTCGTGAAATAATTGACCGAATCCCTGTGCAGGATAAGGGGTCGAGGCGCCGCTCAAGACCCGGAAAACCGATGATCGAGGAAGCTCGAGACCATGTAACCGAACCGCCGTCCGGGATAAAAGGGGGTCGAGGAGCCTCAAGACCCAGGAAACCATAGGCACCGAACCGCTGCTCGATATAGGGCCGAGCCGCCGCCAAGGCCTAGGAAGCCGGCGGTCGAGCCGCCGCCAAGACTATGTAACCAACCGCTCGATAAAGGATCGAGGCGACGCAATCTTTGCCAATCGTCGATTCGCCGTAATCGTGGGTCGAGACCGCGCAAGGCCCTGTAAACCAATGGTTGAGGAACCTCAGACCATGTAACCGAACCGCCGTTAGGTAAAGGGCGGCGATGTTCGACTTGTGCCGATCCGCACGCCGTAATAAGGGTGAGGTCCGCTAAGACACTGAAAACCATAATAACGAACCGCTTGGTATAGGCCGAGCCGCGCTCAAGGCCTAGAAAACGATGGTCGAGCGCTCAAGACCTGAAAATCGATATCGCCCGAACCGCCGCTCGATATAGGATCGGCGACGCCAATCCCCGTTGCCAATCCGTCGTTCGGTAATCGTGGTCGAGACCCGCGCAAGGCCTCACGAAAACCAATGGTTGAGGAATCTCAGACCATGTAACGAACCGCCGTCGGGGTAAAGGCGGCGATGTTCAACTCCTGTTGCCCGATCCGTCGTTCGGTAATAAGGGTCGAGGTCCGCACAAGACCGAAACATATCATCCGAACCGCCGTCAGGATGAGGATCGAGCCGCCGCTCAAGACCAGAAGACCGGTGGTCGAGCGCGCTCAAGACACGGATAACCGGAAATATCGCCAACCGCCGTTGGATAAAGCGAGCCGCCGCCTACGGACCCGAAAACGAGTCGAGCCGCCGCTCAAGACCTGGATAACCGAACCGCCGTTCGCCGTTCGGGATAAGGGGCCGAGCCGCCGCTCTAGACCCAGAAAACCTGTGGGCTTCTCGTTCTAACACAGATCTAGTAGCACGTAGAAGATCAGATTCAGCTCTGCTGCTGCAGAATTCTTTTGCGATGCACCGCACAGCCCCTACTGCAGCAATGGCTTCTGTATGAGGGAAGTCACCTGGGAGCTTCTCAATGAGCGCACGGTTGCCGATCTATCTGCGATATTTTCCTTGAGGCTGCAGCGCTAAAGGTCCATGAAGATTAAGTTGCATCGCTTCAACCTGGAAGTCCGTAAGATATTGCAAAGGAGTAATGACAATCGAAGCATCGCTTCTGTTGGCCGAGCAGCATGGCTTGGGTAGTTTTTGGCCGAGCAGCTGCTTGGTGCAGCTACAATACATGCAGTGAAGTGCCGAACGTGGGTGGCCGAGCGTCACAGCTCGGGCTTTGGCCGAACAGCTGTTTGGTGCAGCTGTGAACCATGCAGCGAAGGATTGCCGAGCGTCGCAGCTCGGGCATTAGCTGGCCGAGAATCGCAGCTCGGGCGTTTGCTAAGCAGCAGCTTGGTGCAGCTGCAAACCACGCAGCAAGGTGCTGAACGTGTGTGCCGAGCATTGTAGCTCGGGCTTCGGCTGCCGAGCAGCGCACTCGAGCTCAGTTTTGGCCGAGCGGCTGCATGAGGTAGCAACGTGTTGTCGAGCATCGCAGCTCGGACTTTCACTGCCGAGCAGCTGCTTGGTGCAACTGCTAACCATGCAGCGAAGGGCTGACATGGTGGCCGAGCACCGTAGCTCGCTCCAGCCGCGCACTCGGGCTCAAATTTGGCCGAGCGGCTGCATGAGGCAGCGATGCAGCGATGTTGCCGAGCATCGCAGCTCGGGCTTTCGCTGCCGAGCAGCGCACTCGGACTCAGATTTGGCCGAGCGGCTGCATGAGGCAACGATGAACCATGCAGCGAAGCGCTGAACATGGTTGCCGAGCACTGTAGCTCGGCTTCGCCGCGGCGACGCCTCGGGCTCAGATTTGGCGGCGGCCGCATGAGGCAACGACGCGGCGATGTTGCCGAGCATCGCAGCTTTCGGGCTACCGGGCAGCGCACTCGGGCTCAGATTTGGCCCAGCGACTGCATGAGGCTGCGGCGCGATGTTGCCGAGCATCACAGCTGGAGCTTCGCTGCCGGCGATTGCTTGCGTAATCAGCAACCATGCAGCTGGCGTGACATGGTGGCGAGCAAAGGATTGGGATTCCACGGCGCACTCGCCCGCAGATTTGGCGGCTGCATGAGAGCAGCGACGCATGCAGCGAGGATTGCCGAGCATCGTAGCACGGGCTCTCGCTGCCGAGCAGCTGCTTGGTGCAGCTGCAAACCATGCAGCGAAATCTGAACGCGTGCCGAGTGCACCGGTAGCTTCAAGCCGCCGAGCAGCACACTCGAGCTCAGATTTGGCCGGCGGCGGGAGGCAGCGACGCGCGAGTACGCAGCGAGGATTGCGAGCATCGCAGCTCAGGCTTCCGCTGCCGAGCAGCTGCTTAGTGCAACTGCTAACCATGCAGCGAAGGGCTGACATGGTGGCCGAGCACTGTAGCTCGGGATTCCGCTGCCGAGCAGCACACTCGGGCTCAGATTTGGCCGAGCGGTTGCGGGAGGCAGCGACGCAACGATGTGTGGCCGAGCATCGCAGCTCGGGCTTCCGCTGCCGAGCAGCACACTCGGACTCAGATTCGGCCGAGCGGCTGCATGAGGCAGCGATGAACCATGCAGCGAAGCGCTGAACATGGTTGCCGAGCATCGAGCTTCGGGCTTTGAGATTAGATGGGGCTGACTTGCGACAACGGACCCTCCTTCTAGCGCCAATCTGTTAGGGGAAACAACTTTTACCGTGGCCTCGCCGCCGCATGGTTCGGGTCGACGCGCAAGGGTCGCCATCGATCTCCGGGGCAGGAAGCGACGCGTGGGTCGGGAGAAGCTGATCATCCGCTCGGCCAGGGCTGGTTCCTTCATCTGGTGGCCAGCTCGCTGCATGCCCCTCGGTTCCTGCACACAGGTCGGGTCGGGGGTTTCCCATCCCGACCCCTCCGATGCTTAAGTCAGTGTCGGAGGGGAGTGAGTAGAGTGTTTCATAGAGAGAGAGGTAGAGAGAGATCCTTTGGCTGCCGAGGTCTCGAGGTCAATGCTGCACCTCTCAGCAATGGGAGCTCGGGTGCTGCCATGCAGCGATGGGAGCTCGGGTGCTGCCATGCAGCGATGGGAGCTCGGCTGCTGCCATGCAGCGATGGGAGCTCGGGTGCTGCCATGCAGCGTGGGAGCTCTGGTGCTGCCATGCAGCGATGGGAGCTCGGGTGCTGCCATGCAGCGATGGGAGCTCGGGTGCTGCCATGCAGCGTGGGAGCTCTGGTGCTGCCATGCAGCGATGGGAGCTCGGGTGCTGCCATGCAGCGTGGGGGAGAGTGGCTAAGAGAGTCTTCTTCCCCTCCTCCTCCTCCTCCTCCTTCTTCTCCCCGTTCTTCTCCTCCTCCTTCTCCTCCTGAGTGCTGGTTCATCCCCCACAATAATCGAATAGTTCAGAGTCTACTCACCTCTCGGAGTGTTCCTCCTTTCTTTCTCCTTCCCCCCCCTTGCCTGTCTTACCCATTCGGCCTAAATAGGTCGGACGGATGGCATGCTTCCGGTCACGTCTGCGGGTGGGGTACGGACCTGACCCCGCAGGTCGGTGCCGTGGTCAACTTGGCGAGTAGTTGGGGGGTAGCAGAGGAGAAGCGACGTCGGGCGATCAAATCGTAGGAGTAATGGAGCGCAGGAGGGGCGATGACGTCATCCGGGTGTACGACCAGGACCAGGTGTCACGTCATATTTAATACCCCTAACAGGGACCATGAGCCTACACATCATATTTGATAAAGAAACCTACTCTAAAACACTGATGACTAAGTTTATGGTGGTCGATATTCACTCGACGTACAACACGATCATAGGTTGACCCACACTCAATAGACTAAGGGTTGTGGTGTTGATCTATTATATAGTGATGAAGTTCCCAACATGAACTGACAATGTGGAGCTAAGGAGCGATCCGAAGGAGTCCCGTTAGTGCTATATGACACTAATTTTCTTACCAAAGAAGGCGGATCTAAGACACCACCATTGAACCATCAAGATTTCACCGAGTCCTTTCCATATTTGAGGCCTATGGAGTCACCGGTAAAAGAACCTAGGCAAGGCTCATCTTGATAATGTTGTTAAAGTCGAGGCAACACTCGAGGAGAAATGAGTGTTGCTCATTGACATTCTCAAAGAAAATGCCAAGGTATTTGGATGTCACTAAGAGATATGTCGAGTAGACCTTGACGTGGCCCAAAGACTACTTGAATATTTATCTTAAGGTCCAACCTATGAAGCAAAAAACTCATAAGTTCACTCGTAAATGTCAACAAGCGATTACTAATGAGATGGATAAGTTGTTAGGGACAAGGTTTATTGCCAAGGTGTAGTATCCATAATGGCTTACTAACATTGTATTAGTTAAAAAAATCCAATAAAAATTAGAGAATGTGTGTTGATTATGTTAATCTTAACAAAGCATATCTTAAGGACAGCTACCCTCTCTACTAGTCACAAGTGTCATGTAAGTCAATCACATGAGTGATGACACGTGTGACTTGATATGTATTCTTTTGCTTATTATTATTTGATATTTTATCACTTTATCTTGCGTGTTGCATATATTGTGATGTTCATGGATATATGCAATGGGAGTCGGATCATGATGAGATCATGATAATAAGATTGATTCATCTTTAAATACAGATCCTAAATAATCCTAGTTATAAGTTACTCAAGAAGGACATCGAGATAGATGGGATAGACTGGTGTCAGATACTATGCCCATATGATGATGATGATTAGTCTCATAATTGCTCATGTGGGGACACTAAAGATACAATATAGGTGCTTATTGAAGAATGAGTTCACTGATTGATTCACCTACAGAATGCTGGATGGTAGATGATACCTTATTGTCAGACAACGATTCTGTAGTCCTAGTAGCATATCTAGTCCTTAGACTTGAGACACCAAGGATGTCCTATGTGAGTACTCCACTCTTTGATACCAGACTTATAAGTTTGGAAGCTCTAGATATAGTACAATCGGTCGAGAGTGGTAGCCAACCTTACAAGAGCTATTGAGTGTCAATAGAGGATCATCCACTCTGATCATGAGAAGAATATCTCATATATTCTTGCTTAAATAAATCTTTGGCAAGGTTGTTTGGATTGAGAGAGAAAGAATTCTCCGGGACAATCCGATTAAAGCGAGACTCGAGGAGAGATCATATGGGCATGACAGCACCATGCCCGATATAGGATCTCTAGGATATTAGATAGATGAAGGACTATAGGTACATGGTAACTAAGGATAAATAGATCCAAAGGATTGGATTCCCCTATATTATCTGGTGACTACGGCATAGTGGCCTAGTACATATGCAGTCGATGAGTCAAGTGAATTATTTTGGAGATAATAATTCACTGAGTCAGAAGGAGTTCTGACAAGTATGGCTCATGGCCAGCTCGATATTGGGCTTAGAGGATCACACACATATGGTAGGTATCGCGACGAGTAGAGGTTCGAATATGAGATATCTACCGGAGTCCCTATCTTATTGGATATCCGTTAAGCTCCTGAATTATTGGATCCTAAAGATGAGATCCAATAAGGGCTAATAAGAGATTATTTTATAGAGACCTACTAATCCAAGAGGCTTGGGTAATTGGATGGAGATCCAATATTCAACAGGGCAAGATCTATTATGGTTAAGTTGATAGAGGACCTTTATAAATAGGAGGGAACCAAAGACTCATAGGCTAGGATTTTTTGGTAGCCACCTCCTATTCTCCTCCCCCTCTCCTCTCAGCTAACAGCCCCAGTTTAGGGCGTGTGGACAATAAGAAGGGCCGGCCCCTTCTTGATCGCGTAGTGCGCGTTGCGAGGAGATTTGGATAGTAATTTGAGGAGCGTCGTCGTAGTTCCTACCGTGTGGATTCTCAGTAAAGATGAGGACATTTGAACTCCTTCATCCAGTCCTAAAGATCTACAGGAATTCAGGGATATACGATCCCTCAAAGTAATTTTCTTACACGTAGTTTTTCGATTTCGTGAGTTTTGCGCACCAACTTTTGCATGATGATAAGAACCCTTTTTTTCTGTGGGAATTCTGTGATTTTTATTTTTGTTCTTCCACTGTGCATATGATGTCATTGCAAATTTCTCAACACCCTCTTTCTCGGATCGACTTGTTGGTTGATACTACCTCGGGTTATAAGCTCCTCACCTTCATGGATACATTTTTAGGATGTAACTAAATAAGGATAGCGCCTCGGGATTAGAAACATATCTCCTCTATCATAAATCGAGGTATATATTTTTATAGTCATATCATTTAAATTAAAAAATTCAAGGGTGACATATCAAGGGATGGTAAATAAAATATTTAAGCATTAGAACAGAAAAGAATGTTAATATGTATATGAATAACATGATAGTCAAAAGTAGAATAGTCAACTCGTATCTAATGGACATGGCTAAGACATTTTAGGTTTTAAAGAGATACAACTTGTGTCTTAACTTATCCAAGTGTGCTTTCGAAGTTAGCTCAGAAAAATATCTTGAATTCATTATTCACTAGAGAGGAATCAATGCAAACCTTGAGAATCCCTGTGCCATATTAGAGATGCATCTATCTCAGTTGGTGAAGGAAGTGTAACAGTTAACAGGGCAAATAATGGCATTTAGCCAGTTCCTATCTTAGTTCGACAACAAATGCCCACCCTTCCTCTAGGTATTATAAAACCTAAAAGATTTTTCATAGACCAAGAAGTGCCAAGAGCCTATGAAAAGTTGAAGTAACACCTTGCCCTATTACCATGGTTCTCCTCCTCTATTCCAAGTGAGGCCCTTAGCCTCTATCTTACCACCATCGAGCAAGCTATTAGCTCGATATTAGTACAAGATAACTTAGGAGTCTAAGTACCTATTTATTATGTCAATCATATACTAAATGGAGTTGAGGAGTGAGAACCCCATCGAGAAGTTGACTTTTGTGTTAGTATTGACGGTAAGAAGCTCCATCTATATTTCCAAGTGCATCTCATACAGTGATCACCATCCAACCATTCAAGTAGATCCTTTCGTAGTTTGATGTCTCAGGGTGGATACTAAGGTGATCGGTAGAGTTGGGCAAGTTTGACATCAAATATGTACCGATGATTACCATTAAGGCCTAGGCATTGGCATATTTCATATCAGAGCCGACCCCTTCACCTAAAGTCGAAGTCAACGAGCACACCCTCTTAGTGTGGACACTATTTATATATGGTTACACCACATCGGAAAGGGATAGTGCTGAACTTATCCTGAAAGGTTTGAACAGGCAGGTGTATGAACAAACTCTTCGATTTGACTTTAAAATCTTCGATAATAAGGCAGAATATAAAGCACTTCTCTCAGGGCTCTGACTCACCCGAGAGATCTAGGTGCATGACTTGATGGTATTCAGTGACTCATAATTAGTTGTGAGCTATGTCGACGAAAGCTACAAAGCCCAAGATGGGACCATGGCAAAATACATTACCGAGATGTAGTGGTTACCCTAGAGATTCTCCCAGGCTGATACATTAGCCAGGTTAGCCTCCACTTGAGCTCCAAAAGAAGACTGGCTGATAATTGAGATACTACTGACTCAAACCATTGAATGGCACAACGTAACCATGGCTAAGGAAGAACTGAGTTAAATCGACAAGATCCTATGCTACAAAAGAGATAGAGCACTCCCTACTCACCCCATGAAAGCTCGAAGGGTCATGCATCATCAAGTATGATATTATATAATTAATGATAGCTTGTATCATAGGTCCTTCAGTCAACCCTTTCTTAGATGCCTTACATCATGGGAAGTGTTAGGGGAAACAACTTTTTACCGTGACCCCGGGGCGCGACGGGCGCGGAATCGAAACCGAAGTCGTCGCCTGCAGTTCGCTCGTCGATGGCTCCCCGCTCCCGCATCGCCGACCATTCCGAAAAGGCGGCTACGCGCGCTCGGACGTCCGAACGAGACTGCGCAGCCGAGGCGGGTCGGATGCTCCGCCCGACCCTCCGACGCCTTAAATCGATCGGCCCGTCGGCCGAGTTCCCGAGAGAAGTGCGGGGTGTTCGAGTCTACTCACCTCGGAGTGTTCTTGGGATCAATCGGTCCCCCTCGATCTTACATTCGGCTTAAATAGGTCGGACGGAGGCATGCCCGTCTGCGGGTGGCGTGCCTCGGTGCGTCTGCGGGTGGCGTCACGGGCACTGACTCTCGCGGTGGGGTGCCGTGGTCAAGAGAGGCGGTAGTTCGGCGATCAAATCGTGGGATTAATGGAGCGCAGGAGGGGCAATGACGCTATCCGAGTACGCATCAAGACCGGATGTCACGCCATTTTTAATACCCTAACATACCCCCTCAAAAGCCACTCGCGGACGGTCTTTGAGGGTTGGGGGTGGTGCTCCGAAAAATTTGGTTGCCGATCGAGATCTCGGGCGGAGGTTCCGCCGCCGTGACATAATTGGTGGAATCTCGCAGAATAAGGGGTCGAGCCGCCGCCAAGACCCGAAAACCGGCGATCGAGGAAGCTCGAGATCATGTAACGAACCGCCGCTCGATAAAGAAGTCGAGGAGCCTCGAGACCCGAGAACCATAGTCACCGAACCGCCGTCCGATATAGGCCGAGCCGCCAAGGCCGAGGAGACCGATGGTCGAGCCGCCGCCAAGACCACGTGACCAACCGCCGCTCGATAAAGGGGGTCGAGGAGACGCCAATCTCCGCCAATCCGACGTCCGTAATCGTGGGTGAAGACCGCGCAAGGCCCGTGAAACCAATGGTTGAGGTACTCAGACCATGTACCAACCGCCGTCGGGTTAAGGGCGGCGCCCAACTCCATTACCAACGTCTGCTTGGTATAAGGGGTCGAGGTCACGCACACGCCCTGAAAAACCATGATGACCGAACCGCCGTCCGGGATATGGGGCCGAGCCGCCGCTCGAGGCCCAGAAGACCAGTGGTCGAGCCGCCGCTCAAGACCTGGAAAAACAGAATAACCGAACCGCCGTTGGGATGTGAGCCGAGCGCCGCCAAGGCCTAGAATACAGTGGTCGAGCCGCGCCAAGACCTAGAAGATCGATATCGCCGAACCGCCGCTCGGGATATGGGGCCGACGCCGCGCTCAAGGCCCGAATAAGGGGTCGAGCCGCGCAAGACCTAGAAGCCGATATCGCCAACCGCCGCTCGATATGGGGCCGAGCCGCCGCCAAGGCCCAGAATACCGATGGTCGAGCCGCCAAGACCTAGAAGATCGATATCGCCAACCGCTCGATATGGGGCCGAGCCGCCAAGGCCCGAATACCGTGGTCGAGCCGCCGCCAAGACCTAGAAGATCATCGCCAACCGCCGTTCGATATGGGGCCGAGCCGCCGCCAAGGCCCAGAATACCGCTGGTCGAGCCGCCGCCAAGACCTGAAAACCGAACCGCCGCCGTGCGCCGCTCAAAAACGGCTCGCGATAGTGCGTTGCTGGAATCGAGCGTGGCGTGCGGGTAAGTCTTTACCCGGGCGGTGGACACGCTACCTCTTCATTGATGTGATGCTATTGGGCGGTGTGGCGGTGTCATGCCGCCGCCGCCTCGGGAGGCGAAAGGTCGAGGCCCCCCTTTCTATAAATAGCGAGCTCCGCGACACTCTGTCACTTTATCAGCGAAGTTTTCCTCTCTTGTCCTGTCGTCGTCTTCCTTCGAGTTTTCTCCCTTGGCTCCGGTGCCTTTTAACCTCTTCCAGCCGATTTCTTCCATTATAGGTTAGTGCGCGATGGGTCTTCCTTCCACTTCCTCTTCCTCTGCTTCTTCCTCCTCCTCCCCATCAGTTACAACCCGCGTCGCCGCTCTCCCTTCATCTCCTCCTTCCAGCCCTTCCTCAGATGCGGAAGCGGCGCGTGCGTTAGAGGCCATAATGTGGCCGCACGACCAAGACTCCACCTTGGACGAGCGCATGGTGGGGATTCTCCGGCGGCGCTACGGCATCCCGGAGGAATACAACCTCCTGGCCCCTGAAGCGGGACAGCGGGCTTTCGACCCGGTTCCCATGGGCTTTGCCTTGACCGCCGATGCCCTAGAGGCCGGCTGCGCTCCCCTCGCATTCAACCATAGTGTCTTGTATATCTGTGGCGGATCTCGCCTTCACGGATAACTCCAAACTCTGGCGGTATTTGGTGGCTTTCACGGGGAATGCCATTACGCCAACATCGCCCCGACCGCAACCTCTTCCTCTCTGCTTAGCCTCTTCAAGGGGTCGGGGATACTTCACGGCCGCCGACCAGGGTTCGGGTTAGCGGCGCCCCACCAATAACAAAGGGTGGAAGGCGCTTCTTTTTGTCGATGCCAAAAGGGTGAGGTTTTGGGGTTCGGTGGTCGTCTAGAACCGATCGATAACACCGCCCCGAAACTTCGATGCCGCGCTCATCTCGAGCGGTTGAGGGTAATCCTCCCTTCCTCGCAAGCCATCCGCAACATGTCGGAGAAGTGGCTCGTGGAGGCCGGACTAAGTCCATGCTCACGGGGTAGGCCGTTGTTGTCTCGCCTCTTTTAGGCTTGCTGTCGTATTCTCGCTTCTAACACATCCTCGTTCTCTGCAGGGATGGTGAACCTGAGGTCCTTTCATGACTCGGGTGCTCCGAGAGGACCGTCTCCGCGCTCTCCGGCGGTCTCCAAGCGGGCGGGGGGTGGCTCCCCGCGCACCATTGAGGAGGCGCCCAAGAAGAGGGCCAAGGCCAAGGGCGTGGTGGACACAGAGCGCTGTGGCTCCGCGCCAGGCGGCCGAGCGGCCGGGCGCCTCCACCCTGCCAGGAGTCTTTGGTCCCGGCCGAGGGCGGCCGGGAAGGGCCAGCGTCCTCCAGCCATGAAGGACCTTTGCCGAGTCACGTCGGGGAAGGATCAGCCGTTCCTTTCCCGAGTGATGGGCAAGGTCCCTTTGGGGCCGCTGCGCGACCCTCTCGTGGCCCGGTGGCATGAGTACGTCCCGGGGACAAAGTGTGGGTCGGGGAGAGCCCTCGGCCAGCTACCTCGGGCGCTCCATCCCGGCGTCGCTCGGGACCTATACACCTCCTCGGGCGCTCATCGCCAAGTCGGCCAAGTCGGTGTTGTGGGTAAGCACCGTCTTGCGTGTATCTTCTTAGTGAGCCTTTGTTCATTACTTTCAGCCTTCTTTCTCTTTGTGCAGAATCTCCACTACACCACGGCCCTCATCGGCCGGGTGCGACTCGGTCGATTGGTGCCGCGATGCAGGCGGCGCAACTTGGAGTTGCGCCGCCCGGCTGAGAGGCCAGCGGGGTCGGGACGGCGGATTCTTCTTGCCGAAACAGCGGCGGCGGACATGGCGCGGAAGTCGCGCGTCGACGCCGAGCTCGAGCCGCCTCGGCGGCAGGCCGGACTGCGAAGCTCCTCGGACGGAGAAGGCTGAGAAACGCCTCCGGATGAAGGAGGCCGGAGTTGGCGCCAAGCGACCTCGAGGAGGCGAGCTGAAGGCCGCGAGGAAGCCCTTGCAGCGGCGGAAAGCGATCGGCCGGAAAGGGACGGCGCGATCGAGGCGTACAAAAGTCGGAGCTTCCTCCTCGGCTGGGCCGGACGGGCGGGTATCGTCTGAATATGGGTACAAGGTTGCCTGGCGGTTCGAGCATGCCCTCCGGGCTCGATGGTCGAGAGGATCCCTTCATCTCATGCCCAGGATCGGGTCGACATGCGGCGAGGTTCCCTTCGGCACGACCTTCCGGCTGCGGCTGACCTCTTTTCTTCTTTTGGAGGTCTTCCCTTGCTTTTGTAATACTTCTTTCCCCACTAGGGGCCCATTTTGTAATCAAACCTTTTGGTAATACAAATTTGCCTTCTTAATACAATCTCAGACTTCTTTCCAATAGCTGAGTCGATATTGACTTACTTCCGTTTGTCCTCAAACAAAATATTTCTTAAGGTTCTGGACGTTCCAAGTCCTCGGGAGCTGCTGCCCGGTCATAGTCGCGGCCGGGCGTCCCGGTCGGACTACTTTGATTACTCGGTGAGGCCTTCCCACTTAGGTGCAAGCTTGCCTCGAGTGGGCGGGTCGCTTACTTCCGCCTTGCGTGGGACTAAGTCTCCCATCAGAAGTCGGCGCACCTTCTTGTTGTAACTCCACGGCAACACTCTGTTATGCGCCGGCATCTTTCGTCTTGCGCGTTGGCCTGCGCTCCTCTAGCGAGTCTAGGCCAGCCCGAACTCCACAGGCGGTGGATTCCTCATAGTTCTCCACCGGAATGTTGGGATGACCAACTCGGTGGTAGGGCGCTTCCACGCCCGAGCGCGGTGTAGGGGACTCGCGGCCGTCTTGGGGTAGTCCGTAAAGACCATAGGATGTTCGGGAGCTCGTCGACCCAGCTCGTCGGGCTTCAAAGTCCTTTTCTAAGTCCATCCGGGATAGATCGGTTGGTCACCTCGGCGAGCCCGTTGATGCAGGGTGGGCCACGAGCTAAACCTCAGCGGATGTGATAAATCGCCGAACTCCGAGAACCGAGTCTTTGTGGCGGGTTCGTTATCGATGATGATAACGTTGGGCGAACGAATCGGGTCACGATGTTCTTCCATCTGACTGTTCGACCCGTTCGGTGTAATGGTGCGAGGGCTCGGCTTCCACCCACTTAGTGAAATAATCTATCCCCACGATGATATGTCTCCGTGGCCGGGAGAGAAACGGCCCCGAGGTCCATTCCCCATTGGCGAAGGGCGGCGCAATCCATGGAGGTGGCGGGACCGCGGGAGCTGCGGGCGCGAACTGTGCGGCAAGTGTCGCACCGCCGCGAAAGCTTTGGCGTCTCGGTGCAACGTAGGCGATAATAGCCAGCGCGATATTTTGAAGGCCAAAGTTCGGCGCCCATGTGCTCCCCACAAGTCCCGCCGTGGACCTCGGCGAGAATCACTTCCGCCTCGCCGGGATCTAAGCATCGTAGTAGGGGTGGGAGAGCGACCTTTTGTAGAGCGGTCGCCAATCTCGCGATTACCACGCTGGGTTGGCGGAGCCGTGCCTTGACCTCATCCGCGGGCGAGGATCCCATCAGCGTTTATACTTGATGCTTCACGAATCCACGTAGGTGGGGTGGTGGGACCGGGGTCTCCTATCTCCATGATGGCCACCCGGCCCATTTGTGACCTCGGGATGTTCCCTGGATCGGCTCCGAGGCTAATTTGTGAGCTGGTCCGCCCGCTCGTTTTGGGACACAGGGACCACTGGGCCAGTGAAAGCGAGGAAAGTTAGAGGTTTGGGCTTTTACCTTGGTGAGTATTTGGACATGGTGAGTCCGCGCGATACTCTCCGCCAACTTGTTCGGCCACAAGTTGGGAATCCGTGAAGCGTGGATTGCTCCTAGTTGCATCTCGGCTGCCAAGCGGAGGCCAGCGCCTCGTATTCGGCCTCATTGTTTGTGGCCTTGAAACGAAGCGGAGAGCGCTCGAAAGCGTGTCCGTCGGGGTCCTCGAGAATGAGTCGCGCCGGCTCCCTGAGGTGGAAGACCCATCCACGTCGGCGTCGGTCTCGGTGGATTTGCTCGGCGCACTCTGTTTACGCGTCAACTCCGAGATGAAATCGGCCAAGGCACAGGCCTTGATGGCTGTTCTTGGCTTGTAGCGAGATCGAACTCGGATAACTCCACGAGACCACTTTAGAAGGCGCTGCTCGTCAAACTTAGAAAGAACTTGGCGAGGGTTGGTTGGTCATTACCTCAACCGTATGGGCTTGGAAGTAGGGGCGTGGCTTCCGAGCCGCTAGGACAAGTGCCAATGCCAACCTTTCAATGGGAGGATAAGCGTTGCTCGGCCCACGCACGTGGTGGTGTAGTAAACCGGATGTTGCGCATCGGGGCTTCTTTCACAAGCACCGAGCTCACTTTGCATCTTTGAGATGCCGCCCGGTAGAGGGTAAGTTTTTAGCGCGGACAGAGATAAGGCGGGAGCTCGGATAAGTGCTGCCGAACTGCGAAAGCTTCTTCGCGTCTGCCGTCCATTGAAGTTCTTTGGATCTTTGAGGACCGGAAGAAAGGAAGGCACTTATCTCGTCGGGACAGAAACCGGGACAGAGCCGCTATCCTTCCGTTAAGGCATTGAAGCTCCTTCCTGTTCTTGGAGATCTCATGTCGGTGAGCTCGGATCTTCTCGGGGTTAGCATCAATTCCTCTCGTGTATGATGAACCGAGGAACTTTCGGATGTCACGCCCGAAGGCGCTTGGTGGATTGAGGCGCATCCCATATCTTCTCAGCGTAGCGAAGGTTTCCCGCAAGTCGTCAAGGTGCGCGGCCCCTGTGCGACTTTTTACGATCATATCGTCAACGTATACCTCCATGTTTCGCCCTATTTGCTGGGCGAACACCTTGTTCACCATCCTTTGGTAGGTGGCGCCCGCGTTCTTTAGTCGAGCGGCATGACCTTGTAAAGTAAGCTCCTTGGGGCGTATGGAAGGCCGTATGTTGCCGATCCTCGGGGCCATCCGGATCTGGTTATGCGGAGTAGGCGTCCATGAAGGAGAAGCGGGCGTACCCGCGGTTGATCGACCAGTTGGTCGATCTACAGGAAGCAATCGCCGGGCAAGCCACGATTTAGATCGGTGTAGTCGACACACATCCTCCGGCTTCCATTAGGCTTCTTGGCGAGGACTACATTGGGACAGCCACGAGGATATTGGACCTCTTCGATGAAAGTCGAGCGCCAAGAGCACATCGACTTCCATTTACCTGACTGTTGGCGCTCGAGGGCCCGAGGCGGGGTCTCTGTCTTCACCGGCGGTCGAAATGTGCAAATGGTGTTGAGAAACCTCGGAATCAATTCGGGAGGTCGGAAGCATCGGCGAAGACATCGGTGCTTTCTGGAGGAGGCGATGGTGTGCCGCTCTTGATCATCTAGGTCGGGCGATTCCGGTCCGTCGGGACGGTCATCTTGCGTGGAATATTAACGCCGGGTTTGTTGGCTCGGGATGCGGTCGGGGCTGCGTCGCGTGGGTCTTGAGGGCCGTTCGGGCCTTTTCTCTTACCGGGAGGTGTTGTCGGGTAACACCGCTGGACTCTGAGGATCTCCCGAACCTCCCGACCCCCTTTGGTCGGGAACTTCAACGTCCGATGGTATGTGGATATGATGGCCCTTGCTGTTGAGGTGGGTCGGCCCGAGAATGGCGTTATGCGATGGGAGGTCGACCACGAGAAAAGTCACCGACAAAGTTTTGCCTTGGCGAATCCCGAGTCAGCGGTAGGGTCACCGCGCCCCGTGGCGAAATCGAGTCGCTGTAAAGCCGGTGGCGCCGAGTGCAAGGGCAGGGGCTTCGCCGGCAACCCCAACGAAAGGCCTCGAAGTAGAGGATGTCGGCGGCCGATGTCGACCATAATCCTTCGGACTGTGCGTTGGCTATTCGGGCCGACACCACGGCGCATCATCATGCTCGGTTACTCCCATATCCCCAGGGAATGTGATCAGCTCGGAGGAGGGTGGTATTCCCGGTGTCAACGGCTCGGCGTAAGCCTTCGACCGGCGCTATGTCCTCGTGGCGGGCCCCAGTGATTACGTCGATGTGTTGCTCGATGGGGCCTTCGGGATGCGAGGATGGTTCCGTGGTCGCTGGAGGTATTGATGTAGGTGGCCTCTTGGATCGGCTCCTCGATTTGCGCTTGACTCGTGGCAGCTGCTCAGTATCATGTCCATTTTGCGGTGGAAGCGGCAATGGCGTATGATCGGCCAGCTCGTTGGCCCTTCATCGGGCGGGCGGCACGAGCATGCCTCGCTCCTTTATCTGAAGGAATATTTGCGTTCGAGACGCGTTCAAGGGGGGAGGTGGTGGCGCGGGAGCATATGGGTCGGGGTGCCCCTTCCGGCGTCCCTGGTGTGGGGACTCCCGCTTAGTCGTCGTCCCCGATCGGGATGGAATAGAATGCCCCCTCGGTCGTTCTTCCTTTCTTCCCGACATCCAGGCCTCGGCCGCCACATATTGACTTGCCCGCTGAAACATCTCCGCGATGGATGCGGGGGGTCGCTCCACCAAGGACCAGCAAAACCTCGACGGTCGCAGCCCCATCATAAGCGCCAGCATCAACAACGATGGGTGAGCGTCCGATAACTCCCGTACCTCCGTGGTGAACCTTGAGCGAAGTCGGAGAGGGGTTCGTCCTCCTTTGCTTCAAACCGGGAGCGCAGCGAGAAGGCTTTGGTCGCGCAAACGCCAGAAAACGCAGCTCGAAGTCCTTGGCGAGCTGTTCAAAGGATGTCACCGCCCCACCTTTCAAGGTGCTGTACCACGTGCGGGCGGATCCTTTCAGCGTGGTGGCAACGCCCGGCACATCAAAGGCGTCGAGGTTCCATATAGGGCCATCGAGCCCGGCGGCGATGTGATCCATTTGGGTCGCGACTCCATCATAAAGATCGATGGAGAGGCGGAAGTTCAAGGGCAGGTATTCCGTATGTCGGTGGCGAGCGGGGACTCCCGGTGGGACACTTCCCTCTCCTCTTCTTTGGACTTCACGGGACGTCCTTTGCACCTCGTCGGGCGTATGCGATGGAGCGGTTGAGCCGGAATAAGTCCGTCGAATCGAGGACACCGCCTCGGGTTGGGCGGGACATCCGAGCTTTCGAAAGCCGGGTTCCGTCACGAACCGCGAGGTGGGGAAGATGGTGGGAATGCCTCGATCTGGGAAGAGGTTCCGGCCTTGGGAGGGTCGGTTACTGCTGCCTCCGAGTAGGCGGGGAGGGCGGCACAGACGATGCTTGCGAGTCCGGACACTGTTGGGAGAGAGGTCTGAAAAGCCTCCGCCCGTGACGGTGGGGAAGCGGTGGAACGACTCGGCGGATGGAGTCCGACGTCGCTAAATATACTCCAATAGCGATCTGCAGTCGCGGCGGGATCGTCCCTCCGAGGTTGAGTGCGGGACCTCCGTCGAGAAGTGCCGGCCGGAAAGCGACCTTTCGTCCATGTGTCGTTAAAGCGGAGCGAGAGACCCTCGGCAGAGGCCCTCCTTCTAAGCGCCAATCTGTTAGAAACAACTTTTACCGTGACCCGGGCGCCGCGGCGCGGAATCGAAGCGAAGTGCGTCTCGATGCAGTTCGGGCCCGTCGATGGCTCCTGCTCCGCTTTGTCGGCCGTTCCGAAAAGCGGCTGCGCGCTCGGGCGTCGAGAGACTGCGAGCGGCGGGTCGGATGCTCCGCCCAAACCCCTCCGACGCCAAATCGATCTTGGCCCGTCGGCGGAGTTCCCAGAGAAAGTGCGGGGTGTTGAGTCTACTCACCTCTCGGAGTGTTCTTGGGATCAATCGGTCCCCCTCCCGCCTTACCTGCTACTTAAATAGGCCTGGACAGAGGCATGCTTCCGCCGTCATGCGGTGGCGTGCCTCCGGCTGCGTCTGCGGGTGGCGTACGGGCCTGACCTCGCAGGTGGGGTGCCGTGGTCAACTTGGTGGGTAGTTGGGGCGATCAAATCGTGGGATTAATGGAGCGCAGGAGGGGCAATGACGTCATCCGGGAGTACGACCGAAGACCAGATGTCACGTCATTTTTAATACCCCTAACAGGAAGCCAAGACAGTACTCATTGAGGTCCACGAAGACATTTATGGGGAACACATAGGCGAGCAAACCCTTGCATTCAAGGTGCTTTGGCAAGGGTTTTACTAGTCGACATTACGCAAGAACGCAATCACCTATGCTGAAAAGCGAAACTAGTGTCAAAGGTTTGCTTAGGTCTAACACTAGCCAATGGTTCCTCTAAGCCTAATCGATTACGCATGGCCCTTCGCCTAATGGGGCATAGACCAACTAGGTCCCTTTCCATTAGCTTTCAAACAGATGAGGTTCCTTATCATGAGAGTGACTACTTCACAAAGTGGGTAGAGGTCATATCGCTAGCTTCAATCACTAAAAAGAAAACTAAGGGATTTGTATGGAAAAACATAATTACTCACTTCGAAATCTCGAGAGCCTTCATCATCGACAATAGAACTCAATTCAATAGTACAAAATTCAAAAAATTGTCAATCTTATGAGATTTAGTTAAGGTTTAGCTTAGTAACTCATCCTTAGACCAATGGTTTTTATCAAGGCAACCAACCGAGTCATCCTTAAAGGATTAAAAAAAAGGATCATTCGGGCAAAGGGCACCTTGGTAGATGAGCTGCCATATATAATGTGGGCCTCCCATATGACACCTAAAATCAGCTTAAGAGAATCACTATTCAGCCTAGCATTCGGCACCGAGGCTATTCTACCACTTGAGATAGTCTTCCGACATCTTAAGTTGAGGGCTTCGATAAAGAAGTCTCGAAGAGGGACTTCAAGCCGAATTCGACCTAATCAGTGAAGTTAGATCCGAAGCACATATGTAGGTGTTGAATGCAACAAGGTGATAGCCAAGCTCTATGATCGAGAAGTCCACCCTCGGTGGGTCGAACAAAGAGACCTTGTGCTCTAAAAGGCTGAGGTTAGTGATCTAATTGGATCCCAGGAGAAGCTGGCACCAAATTTAGATGGGCTATATTAAGTCATTAAAGTAATTTGAGATATAACATATCGCTCAAGACAAAGGAGAGTGTGAGGTTGCGAGAATACATCGACAACTTCAAGAAGTTTTATCATTAAGGTCTCGGGTGTTATAAATTGAGAAAGGCAACCCTTTAACACTGTGATGTTAGCCCACTAGGCCAGCGGTATTAGATGAAAGATGTATCTTTAAAGTGTCAAGAAATAAGAGAAGAAAATTTTATTATTTCCAAAAATACTTACACCTACCAAGTTAGCTTTCAAATCTAAAATGAAGTCCCGACCTATCAAAATAAAATTTTGGTAAGGTGGACAGAAGGAATGAGTCAAACAGATCGACTCAACAACCAAAAACAAAAAGGAAGAGATCGATAATTGATGGCAGCGGTGAGAGTCAAGCCAATGCTATCATCTAAGGGCACCTCGATTGATAACGGGACATTATGGTCCTTAGGATAATCTATAAATGGAACCTCCTTGAGTTCCAGCTTATGATGCCTCATCTTAAAATGGGCCAAAGCAATTTAGTACCCAAACTGGTATGAAACTCGCCCCATCTTCTTGAGTCTTTTTTGGAACCCGATGGATACCTTGTAGTCAGTGATTGCTTCATTCTAATATTTTGGTATTGCTCTGCTCCTCCTCTAGTGCTTTCTTTAGCTTCTAGGCCCTCTCGATGGCAGCCACAACCTCCTTAGTGAGACCTGAGCTGTGCATCTTCACTATGTCCAGCTCCCGAGTGAGCAGTAGAAGCTTATCATATGGTTGTGACACTGCTTAGCATCCTCTAGTTGATGAGTTAGTTCAGTTGCCTAAGCCTCCACCTTAGCAACAACAAAGGAGACTTCCCTTTTCTCCAGCCTCTGGACCTTCACAAGGTCATCAACCATATGCAGACTACTAGTGAATGACAGCTAACATCTCAAGCATGATCAAAGAGAGTTATCATGTAGTGGTGATACTACAAATCACATAACAAATAAGTTAGCGAAAGCAGAGAAGGAGCTAATCGCAACCTAACTTACCACCACTTCATTTCGTGCACAAGTGTCAATCAAGACCTTAGAGGGGGAGCAATAGAACTACTTCACCATCCCTAGGCATAGGGAACCACGATGGTACTACTTCATAGACAAACCTTCACCCTACACCTTTTGCACCCCCTTTAGACCTTTCCACTATTGAATATCAGATTTTGATAATAAAATCAATTTATGAGTTTATGAACTAATGAGCGTCGAGAAAATAACGAGGACAAAATTCGATCATAGAAAGGTAAATCATTGAAACAGAATCAAATGTTGGACCAGAGCATCATGTCGAGATTGATCGTCAAAGCTAGAGGATTGATGACATTTCGAAGAACTTTGTACCATGAGTTCGCATCGGACCGAAAGGATCAGGTATTGCGCAAAAAAGATAGGATGCTACGGGAGGTCAACATGCCAATAGGTCGGGTAATATGTCGAAGGAAAGGATGATGCATCGGAGGAGGAAGTGTTGGATGAACAATGACATGTCGGACAACATAGGCTTCATGATTGTAATTGTTATGTCTTGATCGAAGTATTTAGAGTCTAATTGAGTTAGTTTTGGGGGTATAACCAGGCCAACTTAATTAGGAGCCTAGTGGGCTTGAACCAAGCCTGAATCAGAGCTGAATTGGGCCTATTAAAAGGTCAATTCAGCAACCTAAAGCTAGGTCAGGCTGTGGTACTATCTGTGAGCTAAAAAGTATGAAATATATTTTTTAAAAAAATCTGACAATAGTACCGCCAGGGTTAGCAGTGGTCTTGCCTAGTGTCAAGCTATGGTACTACCCAACACAATCGGTAGTACCGCCAGTACCAGAAAACCCAAAGATTTAAAATTTTAACTCTATTTTTAAAGCCATTTGGGGGCTTATAAATACTCCACTCATACTTGCTGGGTGTAACAATGATAACTTATGATTTGAGTGTGTAAACTTTATTTAAAAGTTATGTTATCTCCTCCTTGAGCTTAGAGGTTATTTTAATGGAGGTATGTGAGGATTTTCTTATAAAAGAAATGTTTAAAGGTTCTCTCCTGTGCTGTGAAAAGAGAAAGAGTTGTAACAAGGGTAGTTGAACTTCGCTCATTAGAAAGAAGATTGGTAGTAGAAGTCAATGGCCTTGAGTAAAGAGGAATTGGGAGTGGACATAGGTCAGAACGATCGAACTACTATAAATCTTGTTTATATTTCTGTTTATGCTTTTTCTTGCTATTACAAATTGATTTAGTTACTTACTATTCTTACTCACACTCCGAGTTAAACGTATTTTCGATATCGATTTCATCAATGAATTTTTGAATCGATCTTTCATTTTGAAAATACTAATTTATACACCCCCCTCTCAGTGCCTTTATGATCCTAACAATTGGTATTAGAGCCAAGTTCTCTCAATTGGTTTAACACCTAAGAAAAATTAAATGATTTTTCTTAATAATCAAGAGGGTCACTCTATCACTCGTCAATGGGACGGACTACACTTATTGAAAAACATGAATATGAATTTTCTTAATTTTTATGAATTTTGATTTATGAAATATTGTTGAATGTGGTTTTCAAAAATCTTCTAAACTGATAAATGAATAGAATAATTTTGAAAAGAAAACTTTTCTTTAATTGCTAAAGCTATGAATAATTTATTTTGTGCTTTAGATAAACACGAGTTTAATCATGTTTCTACTTGTGAAACTGCATATGATATTTGATACATACTTGAAGTTACTCATGAAGGCACAAATAGAATAAAATAATCTAAGATTAATCTTTAGTTCATAATTATGAATTGTTTAATATGAAGTCAAGTGAAATCATTAGTGACATGTACACACTGATGTTATCAATGGTTTACAAGCTCTTGAACTTATTAATAAAATTTTAAGATCTCTTTAAAAAGTTAAGATCTAAAGATAATTGTTATTTAAGAAGCAAAGGACTTGAATAACTTTCCTCTTGAAGAACTCATAGAGTCATTAATGACCTATATTAATGACTTATGAAATGACTTATAAAGCACACGACAAACAAAAGAATAATCTTTCAAAGAATATAAAAGATAGTACACTCAAGCAAAAGCTCAAGTGATGATGATGACATAGAACTCTTTATAAGAAAATTTAAAAAGTTTATGAAAAAAAACAAGACTAATTCTACAAAACGAGAATCTAAAAATATAATTAAAAATGATACAATAATTTGCTATGAATCTAAAAAATTATGATACTTTAAAAATGAGTGTCAACAACTGAAGAAGCTACCAAAGAAAAAGAAAGAATTCAAGATAACTTGGGATGAATCAAGCATATCAGAAGACGAAGAGCAAACCAATGAAAATGAAGTAGCAAACTATGAATTGATGGCTTTCAATGGTAAGATATATGACTCAACTAAAATTTCTTTACCTTATAATGAATTATTTGATGCATTTCATGATTTATATTATGAACTTAAAATAATTGATAAGAAATATAAATTACTAAAAAAAGATCATGCATCTCTCTCTAATGAATTTGATAAACTAAAAAATGAGTATGATGAATACTTGTTAATACTTTGCATTAAATTAAATGTGAAGAGTTAGATTCATTTAAACCCAGGTTCTCCAGATCATTATTGTGATTTGAAATAAGGAACAGGTCAACTCATTTGAGATTGTCAACAGCTCGAGTGACTTCCACAGTCAAATAATATATCGATAGAACAGCTCTCCAGCCTTAATGCTTAAGTCTAGGTTGTCAATACTTTACCAACTCATCACTAAACTCAGTTGTGAAGTTGCAATTACCAACGAAAGAACTTTCATTGAAGTTAAAAGAAACATAATTTGCTTTAAACACTTACAACAAAATCGTGCATGGACTTGTTTTCAATGGGAAAAAGAACTAACAACATGATGCGGTGACATTTGTGTAAACAGATGATGAAGAGAAGAGGGGCTACGGGTGATGGTTCACCACCCCACACATCTTCCTGATCTCCCCCTGGCTTCCCGTGAGCACCTCGATGTGGCCCATCCTCACCATGGCCGCCGCGAACTTGGCCGCCCAAACCGACCCCAGCTTCGCGTCCAGGCGCACCAGCCTCGCCGTCAGCCGGCTCGCCTGCAGCGTCTGATCCGAGAACAGCAGCCCTCCGCTTCGCCAGGTTCTTGTAGTACTGGTTGTCCAGCCTGCCCGGCGTCACCGCGTCCAGCGGCAACGTCGTCGGGTCCTTGCTGGTGAAGTCCACGGTGGCAGGCGAGCATCTGCTCTTCAGGTAGGCCGCGAACGCGGGATCCATCGACGGGTCCTGCGGATGGGTGGCGTTGAAGTTGTACAGCCGCCGCGCAAAGGCGGTGCAGTGGGCGCGGCCGATGGAGTGGGCTCCCGACAGCGTCACCATCTCGTCCACCGACAACCCCTTCTTGGCGAAGCTGTCCCTCAGCCCGGCGGCGGTGAGGTTAGGTAAGGATCTCGGCGAGAGCCTCCGAGTCCAGTGACACCCTCCCGTCGCGCCTTCCGGCGGGCACAGGATAGTCGATGCCGCCGGCCAGGTAGGCCGAGTCCGCGCCGCGAAAGCGATGATGTCGGCGCACGACACCGTCGACGGGCAGCTTGCTTCGACGGCCGCCTTCGCTGCGTCGATCACTTCGAAGCCTCGCATGCTGGGGTTGTTGGGTGGCGCGTCCTTCTCCGCAGTGTTCCCCGGAGTCGAATCCAGCAGCAACGAAGCATCACATCCCTGCAACACACGCACACGCACACACAACGATGAACCTTTCGCCCTCGTATTCTACGTGCGCAAGCACGGCAATAAGAAGAGAAGAAGGGACGCCGACGTCCATGCACGTACGTACCCTAACGAAGCAGTCATGGAAGTGCATCCGGATAAGCCCAGCGGCGAGGCCGGGGTTGTTGGCCACCGCCTCGCTCACGGTTCTGCGCACGATGGCCTCCGCGGACGGGCACGTCTTCCGGTAGAAACCCAAGTGGAGGGAAGCCGAAGTTGAAGAAGCCATGGCGAGGACCGCCATGAAGACGATCCAACAAGAACGAGAAACGCAACCCATCATCATCTCACCTTAATCTGAAGCTTTTCTTCGCTTGAGCAAGAGTGAGCCAGAAAGATTTGTTTGCTTGGGGATGCTGAGCCTGATCTCTTGGATTCCCTTTTATAAGCGTCTCACCGAGACGATCATTAAATGGTTGAAAGGTGCAGGTTTACATAGCAAACCACCAATTGGCACAAGCCGTTGACAATCTCAAAAACGAGTCGACCGGTTCCTTGTTTCATTGGCGCAGGAAAGCGTGTCCCCGTGAGTTTGGTGAGATTAACTACGGATTAATACTAATTATGCAGTTAAACAAGCTGCAATCACCGCCTACGAACACTTCCAATGTCGATGATGTCCCACAAAATGTTCGACGTCATGTCACGTAGCCAATATCATTCATTTGTGACGGCAAAAATCTTTCCTTTCATTATAAAGCCTATGAACATAATCTAGGAATACCAAGTTAGGTGATGATCGAGTGTTTGATTTAATCAATGTAGCCGAGTTCACATATTAACAACTTGGCCTCTGAAAATTTCACACATGTGGGCCTATTTATTAGGATTGTGAGAGGTGACGTCACATCTAGAGGTGTTCCAAGATGACCGAGTCATGCAAGAAACAAGAATATTCATTATTGTATTCCCAATGTTGGTGAGACAAATAAAATAGCGAGTAAGTTTACCGTTCTAAGCCATCATTTAAATCATATATTTAAAATATTTTTATTTTAAATAAGTGTCAAACATGGAATTTGAATCTAGAAATAACGACAAGTTTCTTCATCAATTAAGTTAGTGCAAATCTCTAAAATTTTAGTTTAACCCTTGGAGACCCTATCGATCCTTGATTTGATCCAACTAAATGGCTGGACATAGTATCTAAATATTATTTTATAATATTCTAGATAGGAAAGAATGATATTAGTGAGAAAATTATCTTAAAATATCACTCATAGTCCTGACGGAGTTCATCGGTAGTAGCAACTACTTGTCTCCCACATTATAAATGGTATGTGACCGCTGTCAAAGGTGATATCACTTTATTACTGATGCCTCTGTAGGATATTATTATTCTTTACTATTCTATTTTAATCGAGCTTTTTGTCCCGACTTTAAATCCCGCTGACTAAAAGATGACATGTTAGATACGTGATCAGTATATAAGATCCCACTCATTCTTTTTATGTATAAAAATATATTTCAGACAGAGGATTTTTTTTTTCAAATCACTTAAAATCATATTTGAGAATCTCAAATTATTAACTTGAATGTCAAAGGAATCAAAACGAGTAATACTTTCGAGTTACTCAAGAGCGATCTCGGATAGACTTCGGAGGTTCTTACGTATACGAGTTCGAATCAAGTTAGGCTGATCAAGACGTCAATGATATTCTCTTTACAACATGGTGCTAGGAGGGTCTAATTTCGTAGAAGCTTTCATCCTCCAATCCTCTCAATAAATGCTCCAATAAGGAAGCCTCATTTCCAATTAGCACTTTTACTCATGGGGAGCAATTGTTGTCCTTCTCACATATAAATGTTGAATCCCAGATTTTGATAATGAAATCAATTGATGAGTTAGTGATCTAATATATGTTTTGAGAAAAGTGATATAAGATTAACTTCGATTATAAAAATGTAAAACAATTGAAGTAGAAAAATCATATATTCAGATAAACCAATGACATACCAAGCAATATAGAATTCTTGTATTTAGTCGTTTATATATTGATTATCGAAGGTTACGTCTAAATTAATTTAGTTTTTTTGTGTAACTATACTAACTCAATTAAAGGCTCATTGGGCCTGAACTGAGGTTGATTTAGGTCAATTGAGAGGTCCATTCAATGACCCATAATTGGGTCAGGTGGTGGCACTGCCAGACCAAGCGGTGGAACCGCCTATGAGCTGGAAAGTAAAGCACATGGTCTCCTATGTTATTAGATAGTAGTATTGCCCAAAATAAGCGATGGTACTACCATCAATTAATGCTGATAGGTGGTGATACCATCCAAGATAGCGATAATATCGCTAGAACCTGGTCTCCCAGGCTTTGTCAGGTGGTAGTACCGCTCAGTACAGACAGTGGTACCGCTAGTACCCTGAAGACTTGAAATTTAAATTTTTACTCTATTTTTGAAGACATTTGAGGTTTATAAATTCCCTACTCATCTTGTTGGGTACACATAAGAAATAGTGAACTAAAAAACTAATGAATCAAAATTATAAACTCTTAAAAAATTATTGAGTGTTCCCCTCCCCTTTTAAAAGTTTAGATTTGCCTAAAGGAGGCGTGAGACTTATAAAGGCTCTCTCTTAAACCTGTGAAAAAGA
The DNA here is from genome assembly GCA_023547065.1 of Musa troglodytarum. NCBI lineage: Eukaryota > Viridiplantae > Streptophyta > Magnoliopsida > Zingiberales > Musaceae > Musa > Musa troglodytarum. Next base: position 23,025,885 of record CP097503.1, on the reverse strand, counting down.
AAAATTATTGTAACAAGGGTAGTTGGTCTTTGCCTATTGAAAGAAGATCGTTAGTGGAAGCTAATAGTCTCGATGGAAGAGGAATTCGAAGTGGATGTAGGTCACGACGACCGAATCACTATAAATCTAGTGTGCATTTTCTTTCTATATTTTATTAATATTACTTTTTGATTTAATTATTTATTATACATACTCTAAGTCAAGCTCACTTTTGATATTGATTTTCATTGAATGAAAATTTTAAAATCGTTGAAAGTTTACAAAAGCACTAATTCACCCCCTCCTCTTAGTGTCACTACGATCCTAACAATGAATGCATCCACCTCGGTGTAGATGTCGGTGAAGTATGTGTGTGTGATTAGTGACCCAGGGCCCTCACCCCCGAGGAGAAACTTGCACCATTTGCTCATCCCCGCTAAGGTATATCTAACCTTCACCCATTAAGTATAGACGCTCATGAGCCTTGTTGCAAGATATTACTTAGCTCCTACCTTAGCTAACACAATAAGTGGCACTATCATCTCAGTCACGACTAACATCTCAACAGCCACTAGCAATGGCATCCATCAGATCCCTCATAACCGACATGATACCAACATCTTAAGACCGCTCGAGGCTTGCAGAACTATTAGCTGAAGGAATTCCCCACTTCTCAATAGTGGAGCTTGGTGCACCACCACACCACCACTCTACTCTAAGCAAATCCAAGACCCAATAAGTGAATTCAATGGATAGTTCCATGAAGGTCCCATTGAGGTAAATGGACTAATACCTAGATGAGATATGATAGGAGTTCCAATAGTCCAGGGGGAGAATATGATTGATCCCACCTCAGGTCGATCTTCAGCCACCCAAAATATCCAAGAGGAACCAATCTCCACCAACTTTCGTCTCCCATCGTTGGAAGCCTTTGATGATAATATTAATCTAGTTCAACACACTATTGCTTTTCGCACCTAGATGTCTCTCTACGACACCTCGGATGCTTTGATGTGTTGCATGTTCCCAACAATACTGAAAGGCCCAGCGCAAAAGTGATACACTCATATGAAACTACTCTCGATCGACTCCTTTGCTTAGCTCGTAAAGGAGTTTGAACTCTCGGTCATTAGTGAAGAGGCTGATGATGACCATACTCGAGGTCCTCTAATAGGCTAGCCAATTTATAAATGCTAAGGCAATTGTCTCAGGTAAGCATGAGGAGACATGCAAAATGCCACAGCTAGAGTGACCACCGTTGTTTCCTACCTCGAAATCACCTCAGTGAAGAAGAGAGACTAACTCGAGCTGCCACACCCAAGACCTGAGTTGACCATACTTAACATGACAAGAACATCGAAGTCAACTCAAGTCCAAGTATTACCACTTCAACTGTGACCAAAGCCATGACATGGAAGAATGTCATGATTTGAAGAAGCAAATCAAAGAGCTCATTCATCAGGAGCACCTTGAAAGATTCATTCAGACAATATGGGAACCTTCACCCCGACCTCAAGGCTCGGTAGAGAGGTAGATCGATATCATCATTGGGGGACCTGCTTTATGAGAGGATAGCACATCAGGTCACGGAGTCTATGCTCGAGCCACCATCAAGAAGTGCCCGAGGTTGAAAGATGATTCAGAAATAACCTTCAAAGATGAGGAGACATGTTATCTCAACCCAAACTATAATGATTCCCTAATGGTTTCTATAAGGATGATTAACGCTTGAGTAAAGAATATCATGATCGACACAAGTAGCTCTTGCTAGTCATGGGTGCCTTACAAGCCAATCACGTGAGTGATGACACGTGTGATATGATCCATACTCTTTTTGTTTATTATTTATTTAGTAATTTTCTTACTTTATATTACCTATTTCTTATATTGTGGTATCTATGAATCTGTATAATCGGAATTAGATCGTGATGAGATCACGATAATGAGACTAAATTGCCTTTAAATATAAACCCTAAATAATCATAGGTTACTCGAGAGGGACATCGAGATAACCGGACAGACTAATATACTATATATCCATCCATATGATGGAGGCAGCTAATCTCATAATTGTTCATGTGGGGATACTAGGGATACAGTGTAGGTGCGCATTAGAGAATGAGTTCACTGATTGATCTGCTCACGAAATGTTGGATGGATAATGATACCTCATTGTCAAGAAACGATTCCGTTGTCCCATTGTATATGCGGTCTTTAGACTTAAGACATCAACGATGTCATGTATGAATACTCCACTCTTTGATACTAGACTTATAGGTCTAGAAGTTTTAGATCTAGCACAACCGATCATCTGAAGTGACAACCAATCTTACGAGGATAATTGAGTGTCATAGAGGATTATCCACTCTCTATGTCATGAGAGGAATATCATATGTGTTCTTGCTCAAGCAAATCCCTAGTCAAGGTCATTCGAATTGAGAAAGAAAGTTCTATAAGAGAATCTAATTAGAGCAAGACTGAGTGGAAACAGTATGACCTTCACAACACCATGTCTTACTAGTTATAGGTGCCCTACAAGCCAATCACATTAGTGATAGCACTTATAATATGTAGTGTCAATCTTTTGCTTATGATTATTGGCATTTTCTCACATTATCTAGATGTATATTGTGATATCCTTGGATCTGTACAAGGGGAATCAGATCATGATGAGATCACGATAATGAGATCGATTCACCTTTAAATATATACCCTATATATGGGATTCGATAAAGAGGTTGGGACAGGGTATAAATATTTGGGGGTTGAATAAGGGCCTCATAAATAAGAGGGAACTTCTCCTTCTCTCCAAAATAGGAGCATCGCTCCAATGATATCCGTTAGAGGAGGGTGCTGACCTCATTCATCCTCTATCCTCTATAGATCTATAGACGGATATATATACGACTATTGTTAGGTATTAAGTATGACGTGACACTGGTCTTGGGTCGACACCCGATGACGCCATCGCCTCCCGCGCTCCATTACTCCTACGATTTGATCGCCCGATGTCGCTTCTCCTCTGCATCGCCCCAACTACCCGCTAAGTTGACCACAGCACCGGCCTGCGAGGTCAGGCCCCGTACGCCACCCGCAGGCGCAGCCGGAAGCATGCCATCCGTCCGACCTATTTAAGCCGAATGGAGAACACACTCCGAGAGGTGAGTAGACCCGAAACACTAAACATTTTTCTGGGGAGCCCGGCCGAGGGGCGAGGCCTGACTTGAGCGGCGGAGGGGTCGGGCGGAGCATCCGCCCCGCCCTGCTGCAGTCTCGCCTCGGCGACGAGCGAGCGTGCCGCTTCGTCCGAGCGGTCGGGAGGTGGGAGCAGAGCCATCGACGGCCCGAACCATACCGAGACGACCCTTCCCGGATTCGCGCCGCGCCCGGGTCACGGTAAAAGTTGTTTCCCTAACAGATTGGCGCTAGAAGGAGGGCCCTTCGCCGAGGGTCTACCGCCCCGCCTTCAACGACACATGGACGAAAGGTCGCCTGGCCAGCACTCCGCGAGGTCCCTGCACTCAACCCCGGAGGGACGATCCGCCGCGACCGCAGATCGCCATCGGAGTATATTTAGCGACGCCGACTCTACCCGCCAAGTCGGGTTCCCCGCTTCCTCCCACCGCCACGGCGGAGGCTTTTCAGTGACCTTTCCCAATGTGTCCGACTCGCAAATACCGCCCAGCCGCCCTTCCCGCCTACTCCAGAGGCGGCAGACCCGAACCCTCCAAAGGCCGGAACCCTTCCCGGCATCATGAGGCAATCCCGCCGGCACCATCTTCCCAGCCTCCGCCGGGTTCAGGACGGAACCCGGCTCTGAAAACTCGACGCCCCGCCCAACCCGAGGCGGTGTCCTCGATTCGACGACTTATTTCGGCTCAACCGCTCCATCGCACGTCCGGATGAGGTGCAAAGGGACGTCCGTAAGTCCAAAGAAGAGCAGAGGGAAGTGTCCCACCGGGAGTCCCCGTCACACCGACATACGGGAATACCCAGGTGCCCCCGAACTTCCGCCTCTCCATCGACCTTTATGATGGAGTCGCGATCCAATGATCACGCCGCCGCTTTCCGAGCTCAAATGGCCCTATATGGAACCTCGACGCCTTGATGTGCGGGCATTCCCACCACGTTGAAAGGATCCGCCGCACGCGGTACAAAGACCTTAAAAAGCGGATGGTGACATCCTTTGAACAGCTCGCCAAGGACTTCGAGCTACATTTTTGGCGCTTGCGCGACCAAAGCCTTCGCCGCACTCCTCCCGGTCTCAAGCAAAATGAAGACGACCCTCTCCCACTTTGTGTGAAGGTTTACCACGGAGGTACGGAGTTATCGGATGCTCACCCATCGTTATTGATGCAGCGCTATGATGGGGCTGCGACCGTCGAGGTTTTGCTGGTCCTTGGTGGAGCGACCCCCCGCGTCCATCGCGGAGATGTTTCAGCGGGCAAGTCAATATGTGGCGGCCGAGTCCTGGATGTCGGGAAGGAAGGAAGAACGACCGAGGGGGCATTCTAATCCATCCCGATCGGGAACGACAACCAGGCGGAGTCTCACACCAGGGCGCGCATGGGCCACCCCGACCCATACGCGCCGAGCCGCCACCTCCCCTTGAAGGCGCTCCTGACGCAAATATTCCTCCAGATAAAGGAGCGGGAATGCTCAGCCGCCCCACCCGATGAAGAGCCGACGAGCTGGCCGATAACACTATTGCCGCTTCCATCGCAAAACGGACATGATACTGAGCAATGCCACGAGCCGGCGACAAATTGAGGAGCTGATCCAAGAGGTCACTTAGATCAGTACCTCCAAAGATCCACGGAACCATCCTCGCGCCCCGAAGGCCCTATCGAGCAACACATCGACGTGATTACAGGGGGCCCGCCACCGAGGGCATAGCGCCGGGTCGAAGAGCTTACGCCGCGCTGCGACGGGGAATACCACCCTCCTCCGAGCCAGATCACATTCCTCGGGGACATGGGAGCGACGGAGCATGATGACGCTACCGTGGTGTCGGCCCCAATAGCCAACGCGCAGTCCGGATTATGGTCAACACGCAGCCGCCGACATCCTTTATTTCGAGGCCTTTTGAAGTTAGGGTTGCCGGAAGCCCCAAGCCCTTGCACTCGGCACTCACCGCTTTACCGGGCGACTGATCGCCGCGGCGCGTGACCCTACCATTGACTTTCGGGATTCTCCGAAGGCAAAACTCACCGTAACTTTTTCCGTGGTCGACCTCCCATCACAGACAATGCCATTCGGGCCGACCCACCTCAACAGCCGAGGGCCATTATATCCACATACCACCGGACGTTGAAATTCCGACCAAAGGCCGAGTCGGGAGGTTCCGGGAGATCTCGTGGAGTCCAGACGGTGTTACACGACCTCCCGGTAAGAGAAAAGGCCGAACAGCCCATCGAAGACCCACGCGACGCAATACCGACCGAGCATCCCGAGCCGACAAACCCGCGTTAATATTCCGCCGCAAGATGACCGCCCCGGACGGACAATGGAATCGCCCGACTCGATGATCAAGAGCGGCACACCATCGCCTCCTCCAGAAAGCACCGATGTGTTCGCCGATACCGCCGACCTCCCGAATCGACCAAGTCTCTCAACACCATCTCGCACATTTCCGACCGCCCGCCAGAAGACAGAAACCCCGCCTCATTCCTCGAGCGCCAACAGTGCAAATGGAAGTCGACAGTTTGGCGCCCGACTTCATTGAGGAAGTCCAGATCCGTAGTGGCTGTCCAATGTAGTCCTCGCCAAGAAGCCTAATGGAAGCCGGAGGATGTGTGTCGACTACACCGATCTAAATCGTGCTTGTTGATTGCTTCCTTGTTTAGGATCGACTAACCGGTCGACTCAACCTGGGCACGCCTGCTTTCCTTCATGGACGCCTACTCGGCATAACCAGATCCGGATGGCCCCGAGGATCAGCAACATACGGCCTTCCATACGCCCCAAGGAGCTTACTACAAGGTCATGCCGCTCGATTAAAGAACACAGCGCCACCTACCAAAGGATGGTGAATAAGGTGTTCGCCAAAGAAATAGGGCGAAACATGGAGGTATATGTTGACGACATGATCGTGAAAAGTCGCACAGGGGCACACCTTGACGACTTGCGGGAAACCTTCTCTACGCTGAGAAGATATGGGATGCGCCTTAATCCAGCTAAGTGCATCTTCAGCGTGACATCAGGGAAGTTCCTCGGATTCATCATACACGAGAGAGGAATTGATGCCAACCCCGAGAAGATCCGAGCTCTCACCGACATGAGATCTCCAAGAACAGTAAAGGAGCTTCAGTGCCTTAACGGAAGGATAGCGGCCTATCTCCGCTTTTTGTCCCGGCCGAGATAAGTGCCTTCCTTTCTTTAGAGTCCTCAAAGATCCAAAGAACTTCCAATGGACGGTAGAATGCGAGGAAGCTTTCACAAGCCCGGCAAGACTTATCCGAGCTCCCCGCCTTATCTCTGTCCGCGCTAAAAGCTTACCCTTTACTCCGCGGCATCTCGCATGCAGTGAGCTCAAGATCTTGAAGGAAGCCCCAACGCGCAACATCCGGTTTACTACATCACCATGTGTTGCGCGCCGAGCAGCGCTATCCTCCCATTGAAAGGTTGGCATTGGCACTTGTCCTAGCGGCCCGGAAGCTGCGCCCATACTTCCAGGCCCATACGATCGAGGTAATGACCGACCAACCCCTGCGTCAAGTTCTTTCTAAGTTTGACGTAGCAGGGCGTCTCCTAAAATGGTCGATTGAGCTATCCGAGTTCGACCTCTGCTACAAGCCGAGAACAGCCATCAAGGCCCAGGCCTTGGCCGATTTCATCTCGGAGTTTACACAGCCGGAAGCGGAATGCGTTGAGCAAATCCACCGAGACCGACCTCGTGACGACGTGGATGGGTCTTCCACCTGTGGGTGCCGGCCGACTCATTTTGGAGGACCCCGACGGACACGCATTCGAGCCGCTCCTCCGCTTCGGCCGAGGCCACGAACAATGAGGCGGAATACGAGGCGCTTTTAGCAGCTCCGCTTGCGTACCGAGATGCACCGAGAGCAGTCCATGTTCTCACGGACTTCCCAACTCGTCCGAACAAGTTGGCGGAGAGTATCGAGCGCGGATTCGACCATGTCCAAATACTCCGACCAAGGTAAAAGCCCAAACCTCTAACTTTCCTCGCTTCACTCGCCCGTGGTCCCTGTGTCCCAAAACGAGCGGGCGGACCAACTCGCGAAATTGGCCTCGGGAGCCGATCCGGAGGAACATCCCGAGGTCGAAGAGCTCACACACCGGTCGGTGGCCATCATGGAGATAGGGGATCCCGGAGTCCCGACCTCTCCACCTACGTGGATTCAGGAAGTGCTGAAGTATAAGCGCGATGGGATCCTGCCTGAGGATGAGGTCAAGGCGCGGCGGCTCCGCCGAACCTGTGGGTGGTATCGCGAGATCGGCGACCGCTCTACAAAAGGTCATTTTCCCATCCCCTACTGCGATGTTTAGATCCCGGCGAGGCGGAAGTGATTCTCGCCGAGGTTCACGCGGACTTGTGGGGAGCACATGGGCGCCGAACTTTGGCCTTCAAAATACTACGCCAGTGGCTATTATCGCCAACGTTGCACCGAGACGCCAAGGCTTTCGTGCGGTGCGACACTTGCCAGCGTTCGTCCCGCAGCCTCCCTACGGTCCCGCCACCTCCATGGATTACGCTGGCCCTTCGCTCAATGGGGATGGACCTTTGGGGCCGTTTCTGCGTCCGGCCAATGGAGACACATCATCGTGGGATAGATTATTTCACTAAGTGGGTGGAAGCCGAGCCTCGCAACCATTACGCCGAACGGGTCGAATAGTTCAGATGGAAGAACATCGTGACCCGATTCGCCGCCTAACGTTATCATCACCGATAACGGAACCCGCCACAAGACTGGTTTACGGAGTTCGGCGACTTATCACATCCAGCTTGAGGTTTAGCTCGGTGGCCCACCCTGCACCAACGGGCTCGCCGAGGTGACCAACCGATCTATCCCGGATGGACTTAGGAAAAGGACTTTGAAGCCCGACGAGCCGGGTCGACGAGCTCCCGAACATCCTATGGTCTTTGCGGACTACCCTCAAGACGCCGGCGAGTCCCCTACACCGGCATTCGGCGTGGAAGCACCTACCACCGAGTTGGTCATCCCGACATTCCGTGGAGAACTATGAGGAATCCACCTCGCCCAGGGAGTTCGGGCTGGCCTAGATCTCGGAAGAACGCAGGCCAACGCCAAGACGAAAGATGCTGGCGCATAAATGAAGTGTTGCCGTGGTTACAACAAGAGGGTGCGCCCTCGACCTCTCGGGATGGGAGACTTAGTATTACGCAAAGCGGAAGTAAGCGACCCCGCCAACTCAAGGGGCAAGTTCGCACCTAAGTGGGAAGGCCCCTACCGTGTAATCAAGGTTGTCCGACCGGGAACGTTCCGGCTCGCGACTATGACCAGGCAGCAATTCCCGAGGTCCTGGAACATCCAGAACCTTAAGAAGTATTTTTATTAAGGACAAAACAGAAGTAGGCTAATGTATGACTCGGGCTATTGGAACGAAGTTGGAGATTATATTGCCATGAAATAGTAAATTGTATTACCAAAAGATTTGGAGTACAAAAATGGGCCCCTAGAGGGGAAGGAAGTATTACAAAGTCAAGGGAAGGCCCTCCAAGAAGAAGAAAAAAAAGAAGAAAAGAAACTCTTCAAGCCGCAGCTCTGGGAAGGCCGTCAAGGAACTCACGGCATGTCGACTCGGTCCCTGGGGCATGAGGTGAAGGGATCCTCCTCGACCGCCGAGCCGGAGGGCACGCTGAACCGGGCCAGGGCAACCTTGTACCCATACTCAGATGACACTCGCCTGTCCTGGCCAGAGGAGGAAGCTCCTCCGACTTCTTGTACGCCGATCGCCTCCCTCCTCCTCCGGCCGATCGCTTTCCGCCGCGGCAAGAGCTTCCTGGGCGGCCTTCAGCCTCTCAAAGTCCGCCTTGGCGGCTAACTCAAGCCTCCTTCATCCGGAGGCGGTTCTCCACCCTCCGTCCGAGATGCTTCGCAGCTTGGCCTCGACGCCGAGGCGGCCTCGAAGCTCGGCGGTCAGCGCGTGACTTCGCGCTTACGCCGGCCGCGACGCTGCTCGGCAGAGCAAGAATCGCCTCGGTCCGACCCCGCCTTTCTTCAGCGCGCGCAACTCGAGGTTGCGCTCGACCAGACCGTCCACCAGCCGACCGGCGTCCTGCACCCGGTCGACAAGGGCCGTTGTGTAGTGGAGATTCTGCATAGAAGGGAAAGGCTGAAAAAGATGAACAAGTGCTTAGCCAAGAGAGTACACGCAAGACGGTGCTTACCCACAACACCGACTTGGCTGACTTGGCGATGAGTGCTTCCGAGGGGAGCGTATAGGTCCCGAGCAATGTCGGGGTGGAGCGCCGAGGTAGCTGGCCGAGGGCTCTCCCCGACCCACACCTTGTCCCCTGACGTACCATGCCACCGGCCACCAGAGGGTCGCTCACGCCCCGAAGGAACCTCGCCATCACTCGGGAAAGGAATGGCTGATCCTTCCCGACGTGACTCGCATAAGTCCTTCATGGCCGGAGGACGCTGGCCCTTCCTTGCCGTCCCTGGCCGGGCCCAAGACTCCTGGGCAGAGCGAGGCGCCTGGCCGCTCGGTCGCTCGGCGGATGGAGCCACAGCGCCTCTGTGTCCACCACGACCGGGCCTTGGCCCTCTTCTGGGCGCCTCAGTGGTGCGCGGGGAGCCACCCCCCGCCCGCTTGGGAACCCCCGGGGAGCGCGGGGACGGTCCCGTCGGAGCACCCGAGTCATGGAAGGACCGCAGGTTCACCATCTCTATAAAGAATGAGGATGAGTTAGAAACTGGAGTGCGGCAGCAAGCCTGAAGACGCGAGACAACAATAGCCTACCCGTGAGCACGGATTAAGTCCGCCTCCACAAGCCACTTCTCCGACATGTTGCGGATGGCTTGCAGGAAGGAGGATTACCCTTAACCGCCGAGGTGAGCACGCCTCGGCATTGAGTTTCGGGCAGTGTTATCAATGGTCCTGACGACCACCGAACCCCAAAACCCCAAAACCTTCTTCCGGCATCGACAAAAGAAGCGCCTCTTCCACCCTTTATTATTGGTGGGGCGCCGCTAACCCGAACCCTGTCCCGGCGGTAAGAAGTATCCCCACCCCTTGAAAAGGCGAAACAGGAGAGGAAGAGGTTGTGGGTCGGGCGACGGCGTAATGGCATTCCTCAGAAAGCCACCGATACCGCCAAGAGTTGGGAGTTATTTGTGAAGGAGAAATACGCCACAGGAGATGCAGGATACTATGATTGGGTGCAGGGGAGGCGCAGCCGCCTCTAAGGCATCGGCGTCAGGCAAAACCCTTAGGAATCGGGTCAAAAGCCCGCCTGGCTTCAGGGGCCGAAGGCTATATTCTTCCGGATGCCGAGCGCCGCGAGAATCCCTACCATGCGCTCATCCAAAGTGGAATCTGGTCGTGCGGCCACATTATGGCCTCTAGCGCATGCGCCGCCTGCACTGAGGAAGGGCCGGAAGGAGGAGATGAGGGGAGAGCGCGACACGGGTTGTAACAGAGGGGAGGAAGAGGAAGAAGGTATGAGGAGGAGGTGGAAGGAAGAGCCATCACGCACTAACCTATAGTGGGCGCGGCGCGACCATCGGTCGCGGCCTCCGGTCTGAGCCGCCATCGACTCGCAACGGCGAGTCTGGACTTTGCGCGGCTCGCTCATATCCGAACTACGGTTCGGTTATTATGACTTTCAAGGTCTTGCGCGACCTCGACCCTTATTATTAAACGACGGGGGAGTTGTGGCGTCGCGCCGCTTTACCGAACGGCGGTTCCCATAAGCATGGTCCCGAGTACCTCAACCATTGGTTTCGTGGCCTAGCGGTCCCGACGATTCTGGACGACGGATTGAATGGGGATTGAGCGCCGCCTCTATCCCGAATCGCGGTTCGGCGAGGTGGTATTCTGTGCTTGGCGCGGCTCGACCACTGGTCTTCGGGCCTTGAGCGCGCGCGGATATCCGGCTATCGCAATCGCTTTCCAGTTCGAGCGCGCTCAACCACCGGCTTGAGCGCGGCGGCTCTATATCCCGGGCTATCATGATGAAGGAGATCGACCCTTATTACCAAACGGGTGAGAAGTGAGTTGGGCGTCCGCCCTTTACCCCGAAGGCGGTTCGGCATGGTCCTGAGTACCTCAACCATTGGTTTCGGGCCTCGGTCTCGACCGACACGAACGCGTTGGATTGGCAACGTGGGATTGGGTGTCGCCGATCCTTTATCGAACGGCGGTTCGGTTACATGGTCTTGAGCGGCCTCGGCCATCGCTCTCGGTCTGCGCGTGCTCGACCCGTGGTTCTCTAGGCCTTGAGCGCGGCCTATATCCCGAACGGGCGGTTACATGGTCCCGAGTACCTCAACCATTGGTTTCGTGGGCCTAGCGTGGGTCCCGACTCGACACGGACGACTGATTGGCAACGGGGATGGGATTAGCGTCGCCTCGATCCTTATCGAGGTGGCGGTGGTCTTGAGCGACGGCTCGACCATCGGTCTTCCGGGCCTTGAGCGGCTCGGCCCCATATCGAACACGGTTCGGCAATATCGGTTTTCCAGTCTTGAGCGGCTCGACCACGACTCAGGCCTTGAGCGGCGGCTCGGCCCTATATCCCGAACGGCGGTTCAGTTATTATGACTTTCAAGGTCTTGTGCAGACCTCGACCCCTTATTACCAAACGCGGCCTTGAGCGGGAGTTCGCCTATCGTTTTTACGCATGGTCCCGAGTACCTCAACCATTGGTTTCAGGCCTGGCGGCGGCTCTTGACACGAACGCTGGATTGGCAACGGGGATTGGGTGTCGCCGATCCTCGGTCTTACATGGTCGACCATCGTCTTCCCGGCCTTGGCGGTCGAGCGCATACCGGTTCTTGGTTTGGTTCTCTAGGCTCGGCTCGGCCCTATATCGAAGCGGATGGTTACTCTCGAGCCTCGATCATCGGTTTCCGGGTCTTGAGCGGTTCCCCTTATCCGCATGTGAGATTCTCACACGACATTGGCAGAACCTCCGCCGGATCTCGCCCGACAACCAGGTTTTTTCCGAGCAACACCCCAATCCTCAAGATCGCCCCGCAGGAGTGGCTTTTGAGGGGGTAGTGTTAGGGTATTAACTATGACGTGACACTGGTCTTGGGTCGGCACCGGATGATGTCATCGCCTCTCCTGCGCTCCATTACTCCCACGATTTGATCGCTGACGCCGCTTCTCCTCTGACGCCCCAACTACTCGCAAGTTGACCACGGCACCGCGAGGTCGTGAACACGCCACCCTTTGGAAGCATGCCATCCGTCCGACCTATTTAAGCCGAATGGGTAAGACAGGCATAAGAGAGGACACAGAGAACACAAAAAAACACTTCGAGAGGTGAGTAGACCCGAAACTCATTGGAGCCGGGGAGCTCGCCGCGGAGGGTCATATCCGACGGAGAGGTGTCTCGGGCGACAGAGCTGGCCGCTGCCCGGGAGCTGGCCGAGGCGGGAGCAGGAGCCATCGACGGGCCCGAACCATACCGAGACGACCCCCCGGTTCCCGGATTCCGCGCCGCGCGCCCCGAGGTCACGGTAAAAAGTTGTTTCCCCTAACAGCTATTGAGTGTCAATAGAGGATCATCCACTCTTGGTATTATGAGAGGAATATCTCATGTGTTATTGTTTAGGCAAATCCCTAGCCAAGGTCATTCAGATTGAGAGAGAAAGAGTTCTTCGAGAGAATCTAATTAGAGCGAGACTCAAGTAGAAACTATATGTGTCTGATAGCATCATGCTTGATATACGGTCTCTGGGATATTAGATGAATGAGGGACTATAGGTACATGGTAACTAAGGGTAGATAGGTCTGAAGGATTGAATTCCCTTGTATCGTCGCCAAGTAGTAGCCTAGCACGTCCAGCCGATGAGTCCATATATTATTGATCCCATCCATGGATGAGATCTAATAAGAGTTAGATTATTGGATAGAGACCCATTGATCTAAGAAGCTTGGGTAATTGGATAAAGATCCAATACCCAATATGGTTGGATCCATTAGGGTTGTGAGGGCCTCTATAAATAAGAGGAATCAAAGGGTTTTTCTTGGTAGCCACCTTTATTCTCCTCTCCAAAAGAGGAGCATCGTTGAGCCATCGCGTATGGATACCGTTAGGAGAGGATGTTGACCTCATTCATCCTCTCCTATAGATCTATAGGACTCAGGGACTCGATATACGATCCTATGTACTATCGTTCTTCTTACACACGTAGTTTTCAGATATACGAATTTGTTTTTGATGCACTTGATCTTCGTGACGACGGAAACCTTTACGAAAATCTAAGGTGTTTTATTTTCTGTTCTTCCACAACAGTATGAGATGTCGCTCTCTTGGATTTCCCAACATGCTTGATATATGATCTTTAAAATATTAGATAGATGAGAGATTATATATACAAGATAATTGAGATGCATAAGTCTAATAGATTAGATTCCCTTGTATCATATAAGAACTATGACATAGTGGCCTAGTACATCCGTAGTTAATTACTCGAGTAAATTGTTATGAATATAATATTTTACTAAGCCAGAAGGAATTCTGATAGATATAATTCACGGTCAGCTCGATATTGGGTATAGAGGGTCATACACATAGGTAGGTGTTGCAATGAGTAAAAGTTCAAATATGAGATATCCATAGGAGTCTATATTTTATTGGATATCCAATAAGCTCCTAAATTATTGGATCCCATGGATGAAATTTAATAAAAGTTTATGAGAGATTATTGGTTAGAGATCCACTAATCTAAGAGATTTGGATAGTTAGATGAAGTTCCAATACCTATTAGGTAGAATACATTATGGTTAAGCTGACAGGGGACCTTTATAAATAGAAAGGAAACAAAGGGCCATAGGCTATACTCATTTTAGCTGCCACCTCCTATACTCCTCTCTCTCTCCTCCTTAGCCAGCAACTCCTGTTTGGGATGTGTGGACAACAAGAAGGGCCAACCCCTTCTTGATCCCGTGGTACGCATGGAAAGGAGGATTGTGCAGCGATTTGAGGAGTATCTTCGCAGCCTCTACCATGTGGATCACCACTAGAGAGGAGGGCAATTGGCCTCCTTTATCCTCTTCCATAGATCTGTAGGATTTCAGGAATATACGATCTCCTTAGATAACACTCATCTCTTAATACGCACAGTTTTTCGATTTTGTAATTTTTACGTATTAATCTTCGCACGACGATGAAATCTTCTTTTTTTTATAGAAATCTATAATTTTTCTTTTCTATTCTTCCACTGCACATGTGATATCGCCCTAGGATTCCCAATAGCTCTACTGATATCCTCTACTTTAATGTTTTTCAAAAATATAGGCTCTCGATTAATGATCTCTCTTATGACTTCGTCACTGATGGGTTTTATGGGTGACTCTATTTCCTTTCTTGGGACCATGAGCCTACACATCATATTTGATAAAGAAACCTACTCTAAAACACTGATGACTAAGTTTATGGTGGTCGATATTCACTGACGCATAACATGATCATAGGTTGACCCACACTCAATAGACTAAGGGTTGTGGTGTTGATCTATTATATAGTGATGAAGTTCCCAACATAAACTGACAATGTGGAGCTAAGGAGCGATCCGAAGGAGTCCCGTTAGTGCTATATGACACTAATTTTCTTACCAAAGAAGGCCCGATCTAAGACACCACCATTGAACCATCAAGATTTCACCGAGTCCTTTTCATATTTGAGGCCTATGGAGTCACTGGTAAAAGAACCCCTAGGCAAGGCTCATCTTGATAATGTTGTTAAAGTCGAGGCAACACTCCCTGAGGAGAAATGAGTGTTGCTCATTGACATTCTCAAAGAAAATGCCAAGGTATTTGGATGTCACTAAGAGATATGTCAGGAGTAGACCTTGACGTGGCCCAGCACTACTTGAATATTTATCTTAAGGTCCAACCTATGAAGCAAAAAACTCATAAGTTCACTCGTAAATGTCAACAAGCGATTACTAATGAGATGGATAAGTTGTTAGGGACAAGGTTTATTGCCAAGGTGTAGTATCCACAATGGCTTACTAACATTGTATTAGTTAAAAAAATCCAATAAAAATTAGAGAATGTGTGTTGATTATGTTAATCTTAACAAAGCATATCTTAAGGACAGCTACCCTCTCTACTAGTCACAAGTGTCATGTAAGTCAATCACATGAGTGATGACACGTATGACTTGATATGTATTCTTTTGCTTATTATTATTTGATATTTTATCACTTTATCTTGCGTGTTGCATATATTGTGATGTTCATGGATCTATGCAATGGGAGTCGGATCATGATGAGATCATGATAATAAGATTGATTCATCGTTAAATAAAGATCCTAAATAATCCTAGTTATAAGTTACTCGAGAAGGACATCGAGATAACCGGATAGACTGGTGTGCTGTATACTCGTCCATATGATGAAGATGATTAGTCTCATAATTGCTCATGTGGGGACACTAAAGATACAATATAGGTGCTTATTGAAGAATGAGTTCACTGACTGATTCACCTACAGAATGCTGGATGGTAGATAATACCTTATTGTCAGACAATGATTCTATAGTCATAGTAGCATATCTAATCCTTAGACTTGAGACACCAAGGATGTCCTATGTGAGTACTCCACTCTTTGATACCAGACTTATAAGTTTGGAAGCTCTAGATATAGTACAATCGGTCATTGAGAGTGGTAGCCAACCTTACAAGAGCTATTGAGTGTCAATAGAGGATCATCCACTCTCGGTATCATGAGAAGAATATCTCATATATTTTTGCTTAAATAAATCTTTGGCCAAGGTTGTTCGGATTGAGAGAGAAAGAATTCTCCGGGACAATCCGATTAAAGCGAGACTCGAGGAGAGATCATATGGGCATGACAGCACCATGCCCGATATAGGATCTCTAGGATATTAGATAGATGAAGGACTATAGGTATATAGTAACTAAGGATAAATAGATCCATAGGATTGGATTCCCCTATATTATCTAGTGACTACGGCATAGTGGCCTAGTACATATGCAGTCGATGAGTCAAGTGAATTATTTTGGAGATAATAATTCACTGAGTCAGAAGGGGTTCTGACAAGTATGGCTCATGGCCAGCTCGATATTGGGCTTAGAGGATCACACACATATGGTAGGTATCACGACGAGTAGAGGTTCGAATATGAGATATCTACTGAGTCCCTATCTTATTGGATATCGTTAAGTTTCTCTGAATTATTGGATCCTAAAGATGAGATCCAATAAGGGCTAATAAGAGATTATTTTATAGAGACCTACTAATCCAAGAGGCTTGGGTAATTGGATGGAGATCCAATATTCAACAGGGCAAGATCTATTATGGTTAAGTTGATAGAGGACCTTTATAAATAGGAGGGAACCAAAGACTCATGGGCTAGGATTTTTTGGTAGCCACCTCCTATTCTCCTCCCCCTCTCCTCTTAGCTAACAGCCCCAGTTTAGGGCGTGTGGATAATAAGAAGGGTCGGCCCCTTCTTGATCGCGTAGTGCGCGTTGCGAGGAGATTTGGATAGTGATTTGAGGAGCGTCGTCGTAGTTCCTACCGTGTGGATTATCAGTAGAGATGAGGACATTTGAACTCCTTCATCCAATCCTAAAGATCTACAGGAATTCAGGGATATACGATCTCTCCAAGTAATTTTCTTACACGTAGTTTTTCGATTTCGTGAGTTTTGTGCACCAACTTTTACATGACGATAAGAAACCTTTTTCTTGTGAGAAATCTATGATTTTTCTTTTTGTTCTTCCACTGTGCATATGATGTCACTGCAAATTTCTCAACACCCTCTTCCTCGGATCGACTTGTTGGTTGATACTACCTCGGGTCATAAGCTCCTCACCTTCATGGATGTATTTTTAGGATGTAACTAAATAAGGATAGCGCCTCGGGATTAGATGAAAGGATCTAAAAGGCACTAAGAGGGGGGGGGGGTGAATTAGTGCAGCGGATTAAAATCGTATTCTTGAATCCGATTTAAAAACTCACGTCAGAGGAAGATCTCGATTTGACGAAAGAGAACTTGAAAGTAATTGCATGTAAAGGAAATAAGTATGAACTTAAATAACTTACAGCAAAGTAAAGAAATGCTTCAAGAATGTAAGCACTCACACATTCATGGACACAAGGATGTATAGTGGTTCGGTCAAATGACCTACATCCACTCTTGAAGCCTTTACGATGAGGCTCCACTCTTCCACTAGCAATCTATTTGAAGGAAGGATCAAACACCCTTTACAACCCTTTACAAGATGTTCACACTTGTACAAGATCTCTCAAGGAAAGGAAGAAGGTGAACACTAGCAAAAACAAGACTTTACAACACACTTCAAGAACTCAAGACTTAGACTTTTGCTCAAAGGGTTACCCTTTCACCGGGAAAGGGAGGGGTATTTATAGATCAAAGTGGATTCAAAATTGGGCTCCAAATTCAAAATCAATTTGGAGTTCCAAGACGCGTTACCGCCACGGCCGTTGTGGTGGTAAGCATCACTGCATGCGCAGTGTTCCACCGCGCTAGTTCGGATCGAAGTATCGCACCAGCGTTTCCACCGCCGTATTGTTATCAAGTTATTTCGCAAAGTGCTCCACCGCTCGTCATGAATGTGTACCGCATTGTCAGGAACGGGCGCCGCTACCAAAGCGATTCCATCAAGATTAGGGCGGTTTCCACCGCCCAGCCGAGCCTAGTTTGAGCCTTAAACTTGGCTCAAGAGAGACTCGTTGGCCCCTACTTAATTTAGGCAGGACTTTCCTCAAATCCTTGCCTTACTCATGTGCTAACTACGAACAAAAAACACAACTAAACGTGATTTTAACCGACATGCTTCAAGTCATCTTCCAGCGAGCTTCATGGCAAGATTTTGGCAAGCTTCCGATGCTTCCCTCGGATTGCTTCCAGTGGACTCCCAACATACTCCGGATTGTATGGAGAGATCAACGAGTCTTCGGCTAGCTTCCGAATCATCCTGAGTTCCGCGAACCTTCGACGATCTTTGAGAAGAACTTCCAAAACTTCGGCAAGTCCTCGATTCGATCTTTGATGGTTCCAACACTTCCAACATCTCGGACTTCCGATGAACTCTTGAATCCCCGACGGACTTGACCTCGGTAAATTACTTTATGTTTTCTACCCTTCGTAGTTGTTCCTGCACACTTATCTTGACAAAGAGAATTAGCACAAATATTTCACCAATTAACTTCATCATCAAAATCCGAGATTCAACAATCTCCCCCTTTTTAATGATGACAATCAAATGGTGATGGAGTTACTCTTAACTCCCCCTATCTATATGCCATAAAAAAAAATTGCTTGAATTCAATTTTGAATTCAACACAATAAAATTAATCTCCATGATGATAAAGTAGGTATCAAAGATATCAATGAGGTATTCATAATAAAAAACATGATAACAAGAACCTAAATAGGCATTATACCAAGCATGCATATAACAAGCATTATAATGTCATCACATATTATTTCTCCCCTTTGTCATCAACAAAAAGGAAACAAGGGATTCATATGTGACAATAAAGGATGGCTAAAAATATCATAAGTGTAGAAAAGGAAATTAATCGTAAAGCCGAGAATCATTTCACAAAGGGTCAAGAAGATAATGCAACATAAGTTTACATCGCTCAAAGAGAAATACAGAAGTTACTCCTCAGAGGAATGCCAAGATGCCTATACATATGATCGATCTTTAGGTTCATCTTCCGCATTTCCTTCAAAATTTTAAGTTGCTGTAGTTTTACTTCATTTAACTCTCTCATGATCGGATCGTCAGAAGATGGAGCAGGAAGTGTCACTGATGTAGCTGCAACAAAAGGATCAGGAGGAGTAGATTCATTTCCCCTAAGGACTGGTGTTTCAGGATGATCTACGGGTGGGGGAAGAATATCACATCTCCTAGGTTGTCTAACCCCTATTCCATGTTCGAATATACACCTAAGTCGCCTAAGTAATTTAACATCAATGATATTAAATCTGACCACTTGTATTGCTTCTTCATCCGAGGAATGCTAATATTATGGGCATGCAGTAGTCTAGTTATTAAACCTCCATATGGTAACATTGATCCTTTAGAAAGGACTCTATCATGTGTCGCTCGATTAGGTAACCAAAACAAAAATGTTGTCGTCATGATCCAAAGATAAGGTACCTAACTCAGTGAAACTGATCTCATCATGATGAAACTGTTTAGGAATGATAATGCTAATTAGAATGTGATGCAAAATTTTAGAGTTAAAAGGTAGTAAATGTTCACAACTCTTAGGAATTATACCCAAATTTGGGTTTGTAAACACTGTTTCTAAAGCTTCAGAGTGGGTGGCACCAACTGTGTCCATATCCCACTTTCCTCTAAAGTAGCACCCTAGCTCTTTTTCAACAATGCCAATCAATGAGCATATAGTATTATCACATATTTGAATCTCATTACCTAAAAGATAAGTTGACAAGCCATCATCATTTACAGTTAGATTAGCATAGAATAGTTTAACTAAGCGTGGATAAAGAGGTTCAGTAATTTGCAAAATGGGTAAGGCTTCTAAGTCTGCAAACCACATGATAGGTTCTAGGTTCCCTAATTGATTCAAATCAACATATTTTCCTTATGAATGGCTCTAGAACCAAATTCAAAAATCTAAGGGAAGCTTCTTGTGATTTAAACAAGGAGTGGTCAAATGAATCTACCTCCATCCTTTTTCCTTTGTCTCTTGATGTTCTTTAGGAGCCATTTCTATTTAAAGGATTGAAAAATTAATCAATTGAAAGGATTGAACAATTAATCAATTGAAGAAAGGAATGAAACTAGACAATAAGAGAAAAATTCTGTTTTTACCTTAGATTTTTTCCTTGAGATGTAGGAAGCTTGAAACAAGGTAAGTTCTCCTTCTTAGGCTTCTAGAGGGAAGAATTGATAGCAAAATGAGGCTTGGGAGAGTTCAAAGGAGTTTAGAAGGTGTTGTGAGGGGTTTGGGGCGGTTCTACCGAAAGGGGCAGTGAGTTCGGCGGTTCTACCGCCTCTAACTCACTCCTTATTAAAGGAGTGTTCAAGGGCGGTACTACCTCAAAGCAGTGCTTCCACCGCCTGGGGCTGACTACCCAGGCGGTGCCACCGCCGCAGCTGGCGGTGCTACCGCCAGTAGCACAAAATCCGCAGGTCATCTCCTTTTTTGGTTTTTTTTTTGTTTTTTGTTTTTTTTTAAAAAAAATGGTTTTAGAGAAGGAATGAAGTCAAAAAGAATTTGATGAATATAAGATCAGAAAAAAAATCAAATCGATGAATCGAAAAAAAATCAAACTCAAATCAATGAAAACCATGATTTCAAGGAAAGATGTCATCAAATAGAACATACTTATTTGGGCAGTTTAACATGCCTAATTCCTTCTAATAAAATCAAATTGTTCCTCAGTTAAAGGTTTCGTAATAATGTCCGCTACTTCATGAGTTGTATCAACAAATTCAAGGGTGACATCTCTACTACTTACATGATCACGTATAAAATGATGCCTAATGTCAATGTGCTTAGTTCGAGAGTGTTGAATTGGATTTTTTGTTAGACAAATAGCACTCGTATTATCACATTTTATAGGGATATTTTTTAAATAGATTCCATAGTCTTCTAGTGTATTTTTCATCCAGATAACTCAGGCACAAGATGCACTTGCAGCTATATATTCAACTTCACCGTAGATAGTGCAACCGAATTTTGTTTCTTAGAAGTCCAAGAAACGAGTGCATGTCCTAGAAATTGGCATGTTCTGAAAGTGCTTTTTCTATCTATTTTACATCCACCAAAATCCGCATCTGTATAAGCTTTCAAGTCAAAATTATCAGATTTTGGATACCATAATCCAAGATTAGGGGTACCTTTAAGGTATCTAAGAATTCTCTTGACAGCTTTCAAGTGAGATAGCTTAGGATTAGCTTGGAATCTTGCACATAACCCTACACTGAACATGATGTCGTCCGGTTGCGTGAGATAAAGCAGTGCTACCTATCATGCCCCTATAAGTTTTTTGATCAAAACTTTCTCCATTTTCATCCATATCTAATTTAACCGAGGTGCTCATAGGAGTGCTAGCATCTTTGAGCCATCCATGTTGAACCGTTTTAATAATTCCAATGTGTATTTTGATTGGTTTAGAAATATACCATCACTTAGTTGCTTGATTTGTAGTCCTAAAAAGAAATTTAGTTCTCCCATTAGGCTCATCTCAAATTCATCACTCATATCCTTAGCAAATAATTCACATAGTGATTCATTACAAGACCCAAAAATAATATCATCAACATAAATTTGAACAATAAGAAAATCGTTTTCAAAATGTTTAATAAACAATATAGTATCAACCTTGCCTTTAGTGAAATTATTTGAAAACAAACATTAACTAAGCCTTTCATACCAAGCCCTAGGGGCTTGTTTTAGACCATATAGAGCCTTAGTTAGCTTAAACACGTGATTAGGAAATAAAGAGCTTTCAAATCCGGGTGGTTGTTCGACATACACTTCTTCGGAAATAAAACCATTTAAGAATGCACTTTTGACATCCATTTGAAATAATTTGAAATCTTTACTACTAGCATAGGCAAGGAGCATCCTAATGGCTTCTAATTCGCCACCGAGCGAAGGTCTCTTCATAGTCGATACCTTCTTCTTGGTTGAAACCTTTGGCCACTAGTCTAGCCTTGTTTCGAACCACGATACCGTATTCATCTTGCTTGTTTCTAAAGACCCACTTAGTACCAATAACTAAGTGGTCATTAGGTTTAGGAACAAGCTTCCACACCTCATTCCTCTCAAATTGATTCAATTCTTCTTGCATTGCGATAACCCAAGAATCATCTTTCAGGGCATCAACAATGCATTTTGGTTCAACTTGAGAAAGAAAAGCGGCATGGGCACAAAAATTTTTGAAAGAAGAGCAAGTTTGAACCCTTTCGATGTATCTCCTATAATTAACTCCTTGGGATGAGCATCTACGTACTTCCATTCCTTGGGTAAGGAAATTTGGGAAGAAGATGCATCCAAGTTGTCATTTTGAGGAGAGGGTTCATTCAAATTCAAATTATCAAGACCAAAATCATCATCAAAATCTTTCTTCTTGAATTCGGAAATTTCATTGAAAATGACATGAATTGATTCTTCAACAAGTAAGGTTCTTTTGTTGAAAACACGAAAAGCCTTAGAAACCAAAGAATAACCAAGAAATATGCCTTCATTGGATTTTGCATCGAATTTTCCTAAGGCATCCTTTTCATTTAAAATAAATCATTTACAACCAAAAACTTTAAAATAAGAAACATTGGGTTTTTTTATCTTTCCATAATTCATATGGAGTTTTAGATAGGGATGGTCTCACTAGAACTCTATTCATAACATAGCAAGCCGTATTTACGGCTTCGGCCCAAAAGTATTTAGGTAAATTATATTCATTTAACATGGTTCTAGCCATTTCTTGCAAACTTCTATTTTTTCTTTCCACTACTCCATTTTGTTGTGGATTTCTTGGAGTAGAGAAGTTGTGATTGTATCCGTTTATTTCACAAAAATTTTGGAAGTCATGATTTTGAAATTCACCTCCATGATCACTACGAATTGATGAAATCATAAGGCCTTTTCATTTTGTGTGAGTTTACAAAATTTTGAGAAACATTTGAAACAATCACTTTTATGAGCTAAGAAATAGGTCCAAGTGTATCTACTATAGTCATCCACAATTACAAAGGCATATTTGCTACCCCCTAGACTTGTTATGTCAATTGGTCCAAATAAGTCCAAGTGGATCAATTGCAATGGTCTAGTGGTGCTAATTTGATTTTTGATTTGAAACTAGTCTTTATTTGTTTCCTAGTTGACATGCATTACATACCTTATCCTTAAAAATCTTGTGTTTGGGATACTCTTACTAAATCTCTAGATGAAATCTTAGAGATTAGTTTCATGCTTGCATGGCCTAGTCTCCTATGCCAAAGCCATGCATCATCATTCAAAATCGAAAAGCACATTTCATTACTTAGTTTATCAATATTTATGGTGTAGACATTATTTTGTTTTAAAGCAATCATGGATATGTTGTTGTTGGGTTTTTCAATAATGCAAACATTAGATTCAAATCTAACAACATAACCTTTATCACATAGTTGACTAATACTTAAAAGATTATGTTTTAAACCATCAACTAGTAGCACATCATCAATTGAAAAATTCGATTTGTTACCTATGGTTCCTTTGCCAATGATTTTACCCTTGTTGTTGTCTCCGAAGGTGACATATCCTTCTTCTTTGCTAGAGAGCATAGAGAAATGAGATGGATCTCCGGTCATGTGACTTGAGCATCCACTATCAAGATACCATTTCTTACTCCTAGCTTGTGAGTTTGTCTCTTCTCCAAATGCCATTAGTGCGAAGTTTGCCTCCTCTTTGTTGCTAGTTTCTTCAACCCTGAGTCACTTGAATCATCCCACGTGGCCTTCAAAGCTTTTTTCTTCTTGAATTGCTTCTTCTTGGCTTGAGGGCATTCATTCTTGAAGTGTCCTGCTTGCATTCATAGCAAAGGACTTGGTCCATTTTGTGTTCAAATTTGCCTTTTGTGTCATTTTTGAATTTGTTCTTTCTTATAAATTTCTTAAACTTTCGAGTTAGAAGAGCAATATCTTTGTCACTGTCCTCATCACTTGATGTTCCTTTCAAGTGGTCTTCTTGTGTTCTAAGTGCCATATCCTTCCTATTCTTTGGAAGGGTATTCTCAAGCTCTTCATGAGCATGGCACGTCATCTCATAAGTCATTAGAGATCCGATAAGTTCTTCAAGCGGAAATACTTTAAGATCCTTGGCCTCTTGAATGGCCGTCACCTTTGGATCCCAACTTTTTGGAAGGGATCTTAAAATTTTGGTTACCAATTCAAAATTCAAAAAACCTTTACCAAGAGCTTTTAGTCCATTGATGACATCCGTAAAGCGGGTGTACATGTCTCCAATGGACTCACTTGGTTTCATCCGAAAAAGTTCATAAGAATGCACAAGAATGTTGATTTTGGACTCTTTCACTCGGCTAGTGCCTTCATGAGTGATTTCAAGAGTGCACCAAATATCAAATGCCGATTCACAAATAGAAACTCGATTAAACTCATTCTTGTCAAGCGCATAAAATAAGGCATTCATAGCCTTTGCATTGAGAGCAAAAATCTTCTTCTTCGACTCATTCCATTCACTCATCGGAAGAGAGGATTTTGCAAAGCCATTTTCAACGATGTTCCAAAGTTCGAAGTCCATGGAAATAAGAAAATTCCTCATACGAGTCTTCCAATACGTATAATCCGACGCAGTAAATATAGGTGGAGGAGTAATGGAGAGACCTTCTTGCATACCTGAGTAGGCCATCTGTCTTTGGTTTTAAACCAATATGAGAGCAAACCTTGCTCGATACCAATTGAAAGGATCTAAAAGGCACTAAGAGGGGGTGAATTAGTGCATGGATTAAAATCGTATTCTTGAACTGATTTGCGAAAACTCACGTCAGAGGAAGATCTCGATTTGACGAAAGAGAACTTGAAAGTAATTGCTTATGAAAGGAAATAAGTATGAACTTAAATAACTTGCAGCAAAGTAAAGAAATGCTTCAAGAATGTAAGCACTCACACATTCATGGACACAAGGATGTATAGTGGTTCTCAAATGACCTACATCCACTCTTGAAGCCTTTACGATGAGGCTCCACTCTTCCACTAGCAATCTCTTCAAGGGGAAGGATCAAACACCCTTTACAACCCTTTACAAGATGTTCACACTTGTACAAGATCTCTCAAGGAAAGGAAGAAGGTGAACACTAGCAAAACAAGACTTTACAACACACTTCAAGAACTCAAGACTTAGACTTTTTGCTCAAAGGGTTACCCTTTCACTGGGAAAGGAGGGGTATTTATAGATCAAAAGTGGATTCAAAATTGGGCTCCAAATTCAAAATCAATTTGGAGATCGGCGGTGCCATCGCCAGCGGTTCCACCGCCTCGTATTGTTATCGGGTGGTGTTATCGCTTCACCCAAAGCGTTCCACCGCTGTCACAACAGGGCGATGTTACCGCTCTGCACAGCGGTGCCACCGCTCAGGAATGTGGCGGCATCGCCGCCTACCAAAGTGTTCCACCGACCAGCCGGGCGATTCCACCGCCCCAGCCGAGCCTAGTTTGAGCCTTAACTTGGCTCGAGAGAGACCGTTGGCCCCTACTTAATTTAGGCAGGACTTTCTCAAATCCTTGCCTTACTTATGTGCTAACTACGAACACAAAACACAACTAAACGTGATTTTAACCGACATGCTTCAAGTCATCTTCCGCGAAGCTTCATGGCGAGATTTTGGCAAGCTTCCGATGCTTCCTCGGATTGCTTCCAAAGTGGACTCCCAAAGATACTCCGATTGTATGGAGAGCTCAACGAGTCTTCGGCTAGCTTCCGAATCATCCTGAGTTCCGCGAACCTTCGACGATCTTTGAGAAGAACTTCCGAAAACTTCGGGAAGTCCCTGATTCGATCTTTGATGGTTCCGGCAACACTTTCGAACATCTCTCGGACTTCCGATGAACTCTTGAATCCCCGACGGACTTGACCTCGGTAAATCACTTTATGTTTTCTACCCTTCGTAGTTGTTCCTGCACACTTATCTTGACAAAGAGAATTAGCACAAATATTTCACCAATTGACTTCATCATCAAAATCCGAGATTCAACATTAGAAACATATCTCCTATATCATAAATCGAGGTATATATTTTTATATAGTCATATCATTTAAATTAAAAAATTCAAGGGTGACATATCAAGGGATGGTAAATAAAATATTTAAGCATTAGAACAGAAAAGAATGTCAATATGTATATGAATAACATGATAATCAAAAGTAGAATAGTCAACTCGTATCTAATGGACATGGCTAAGACATTTTAGGTTTTAAAGAGATACAACTTGTGTCTTAACTTATCCAAGTGTGCTTTCGAAGTTAGCTCAGAAAAATATCTTGAATTCATTATTCACTAGAGAGGAATCAATGCAAACCTTGAGAATCCCCGTGCCATATTAGAGATGCATCTGTCTCAGTTGGTGAAGGAAGTGTAACAGTTAACAGGGCAAATAATGGCATTTAGCCAGTTCCTATCTGTTAGGGGTATTAAGTATGACGTGACACCTGGTCCTGGGTCGTACACCCGGATGACGTCACCGCCCCTCCTGCGCTCCATTACTCCTACGATTTGATCGCCCGACGTCGCTTCTCCTCTGCATCGCCCCAACTACCCGCCAAGTTGACCACGGCACCGGCCTGCGAGGTCAGGCCCGTACGCCACCCGCAGACGCAGTCGGAAGCATGCCATCCGTCCGACCTATTTAAGCCGAATGGGTAAGACAGGCATGAGGATGAACACTCCGAGAGGTGAGTAGACTCGAACACCCTGACACATTTCTAGGGAGCTCGGCTGACGGGCGAGGGCTGACTTGAGCGTCGGAGGGGTCGGGCAGAGCATCCGACCTGCCTTGCTGCAGGTCTCATTCCCAACGACTTGAGCGTGGAGCTGCCTTTCGGAGGGGTCAGGAGGTGGGAGCAGGAGCCATCGACGGGCCCGAACCATACCGAGACGACCCTCCGGCTCCCGGATTCCACGCCGCACGCCCCGGGGTCACGGTAAAAAGTTGTTTCCCACAACAGATTGGCGCTAGAAGGAGGGCCTGTCTGTCGAGGGTCTACCTGCTCCGCCTTTAACGACACATGGACGAAAGGTCGCCTCGGCCAGGCACTCGCGAGGTCCCTGCACTAACCCCGGAGGGACGATCCGCCGCGACCGCAGATCGCCATCTAGAGTTTATTTAGCGACGCCGACTCCACCCGCCGAGTCGGGTTCCCCGCTTCTTCCCCACACGGCGAGGCTTTTCAGACCTTTCCCAACAGTGTCCGAACTCGCAAGTGCCGCCTGTGCCGCCCTCCCCGCTTACTTCAGAGGCGGCAGAGCCGACCTCCAAAGGCCGGAACCCTCCCCGCATCATGAGGCATTCCCACCGCACCATCTTCCCAGCCTCCCGCCGGGTTCAGGACGGAACCTGCTCAAAACTCGACGCCCCGCCTCAACCCGAGGCGTGTCCTCGCATTCGGCGCAGATTTATTTCGGGCTCAACCGCTCCATCGCCAAATACTCGGATGAGGTGCAAAGGGACGCCCGTAAGTCCAAAGAAGAGCAGAGGGAAGCGCCCCACCGAGTCCCCGTCACGCGACATACGGAATACCCGTGCCCTTTGAACTTCCGCCTCCTCCATCGACCTTTATGATGGAGCCGCGATCCAAATGGATCACGCCGCCGCTTCCGGGCTCGATGGCCCTATATGGAACCTCGGATGCCTTGATGTGCCGTGCATTCCCACCACGCTGAAAGGATCCGCCAGACGCGGGTACAAAGACCTTAAAAAGCGGGACGGTAACATCCTTTGAACAGCTCGCCAAGGACTTCGAGCTACATTTTTTGGCGTTTGCGCGACCAAAGCCTTCTGTCGCACTCCTCCTGGGTTTGAAGCAAAAAGAGGACGAACCCCTCTCCCACTTTGTGCGGAGGTTTACCACGGAGGTACGGGAGTTATCTGATGCTCACCCATCGCTGTTGATGCAGGCGTTTATGATGGGGCTGCGACCGTCAAGGTTTTGCTGGTCCTTGGTGGAGCGACTTCGGCCCATCGCGGAAATGTTTCATGGGCAAGTCAATATGTGGCGGCCGAGTCCGGATGTCGGGAAGAAGGGAAGAACGACCGAGGGGCATTCTACTCCATCCCGATCGGGAACGATAACTAGGCGGAGTCCCCGCACTGTGGACGCCGATGGGGCACCCGACCCATACGCGCCCGGCCGCCACCTCCCTCGAACGCGTCTCGACGCAAATATTCCTCCAGATAAAGGAGCGGGAATGCTCAGCCGCCCGCCCGATGAAGGGCCGACGAGCTGGCCGATCATACCCGTATTGCCGCTTCCATCGCAAAACGGACATGATACGAGCAATGCCATGAGTCAAGCGGCAAATTGAGGAGCCGATCCAAGAGGTCACTTAGATCAAGTACCTCCGCATCCACGGAACCATCCCCGCATCCCAAGGCCCCGCCGAGCAACACATCGACGTACATGTGGGGCCCGCCACCGGAGGGCATAGTGCTTCGGGTCGAAGAGCTTACGCCCGCGTTGCGCATCGGGAATACCACCTCCTCCGAGCCGTAGATCACATTCCCCTCGGGGACATGGGAGCGACGAGCATGATGACGCTACCGTGGTGTCGCCCGAATAGCCAACGCGCAGTCCGAAGCGATTATGGTCGACACCGGCAGCCGCCGACATCCTTTATTTCGAGGCCTTTTGAAGCTAGGTTGCCAAGGAAGCCCTAAGCCCTTGCACTGCACTCACCGCTTTACCGGTGACTCGATTTCCGCGGGCGCGGTGACCCTACCGTTGACTCTCGGGATTCTCCAAGGCAAAAACTCTGGTGACTTTTCCGTGGTCGACCTCCTACCGCTGCATAACGCCATCCTCGGGCCGACCCACCTCAACAAAGTGCTAAGGGCGATTATATCCACATACCACCGACGCTTGAAGTTTCCGACCGGCCGAGTTGGGGAGGTCCGGAGATCTCAGAGTCAGACGGTGTTACTTGACAAATGACTCGGTAAGAGAAAAGGCCGAGCACTCGAAGACCCACGCGGACGCAACGCCGCATCCGAGCATCCCGAGCCGACAAACCCGGCGGTTAATATTTCGCTGCAAGATGACCATCCCGACGGACGGCCGGAATCGCCCGACCGGATGATCAAGAGCGGCACAACTTATCGCCTCCTCCAGAAAACACCGATGTCTTCGCCGATACCGCCGACCTCCCGAATCGATCTCGAAGTTTCTCAACACCATCCGCACATTTCTCGACCGCCCGCTTCAGAAGACAGAGACCCGCCCCTCGAGCGCCAACAGCCGTGCAAATGGAAGTCGACAGTTTGGCGCCCGACTTCATTGAGGAAGTCGTATCCTCGCTGGCCGCCCAATGTAGTCCTCGCCAAGAAGCCTAATGGAAGCCGGAGGATGTGTCGACTACACCGATCTAAATCGTGCTTGCCCGGGATTGCTTCCTTGCCTAGGATCGACTGGTTGGTCGACTCAACCGCGGGCACGCCCGCTTCTCCTTCATGGACGCCTACTCCGGCATAATCGATCCGGATGGCCCCGAGGATCAAGAACATACGGCCTTCCACACGCCCCAAGGAGCTTACTTCTACAAGGTCATGCCGCTCGGATTAAAGAACGCGCGCCACCTACCAAAGGATGGTGAATAAGGTGTTCGCCAGCAAATAGGGCTAAACATGGAAGTATATGTTGACGACATGATCGTAAAAAGTCGCATTGTGGGCTGCACACCTTGATGACTTGCGGAAACCTTCTACGCTAAGAAGATATGGGATGCGCCTTTAATCCAGCTAATTGCGCTCTTCGACGTGACATCGTGAAGTTCCTCGGATTCATCATACACGAGAGGAATTGATGCCAACCCCGAGAAGATCCGAGCTCTCACCGACATGAGATCTCCAAGAACAGTAAAGGAGCTTCAATGCCTTAACGGAAGGATAGCGGCTCTGTCCCGGTTTTTGTCCCGGTCGGGAGATAAGTGCCTTCCTTTCTTCAGAGTCCTCAAAGATCCGAAGAACTTCCAATGGACGGCAGAATGCGAGGAAGCTTTCACACGCTCGGCAAAGACTTATCCGAGCTCCCCGCTTTACCCTGTCTACACCGAGAAACTTAGACTCTACTCGCGGCATCCCAAAGATGCAAGAAGCTCGATCGTGAAGGAAGCTTCCGACGCCAACATCCGGTCTATTACACCAGCCACGTGTTGCGTGGCCGGAGCAGCGCTTATCCCCATCGAAAGGTTGGCATTAGCGCTATCCTATCAGCTCGGAAGTTATGCCCCTATTTCCGTGCCCATACGATTGAGGTAATGACCGACCAACCCCGCCAAGTTCTTTCTAAGTTTGACGAAAGGTATGCCTTTCTAAAATGGTCGGTGGAGCTATCCGAGTTCGACTCGCCATAAACCGAGAACGCCATCAAAGCCTGTGCCTTGGCCGATTTCATCTCGAGTTGACACCGGAAACAGAGTGCGCTGAGCAAATCCACCGAGACGACTGACATGGATGGGTCTTCCAGCTCCAGGGGTGCCGGCGCCGGACTCATTCTAGAGGACCCCGACGGACACGCTTTCGAGCGTTCCCTCCGCTTCAGTTTCGAGGCCACGAACAATGAGGCGGAATACGAGGCGCTTTTGGCAGGCCTCCGCTTGGCAACCGAGATGCACCGAGAGCACCCATGTTCTCACGGATTCCCAACTCGTCGCCGAACAAGTTGGCGGAGAGTATCGGCGCGGATTCGACTATGTCCAAATACCGACCAAGGTAAAAGCCCAAACCTCTAACTTTCCTCGTTTCACTGGCCCGTGGTGCCTGTGTCCCAAACGAGCGGGCGGACCAGCTCGTGAAATTAGCCTCGGGGGCCGACCCAGAGGAACATCCCGAGGTCGAAGAGCTGACACACTGGTCGGTGGCCATCATGGAGATAAGGGACCCCGGAGTCCCGACCACCCCACCTACATGGATTCAGGAAGTGCTGAAGTATAAGCGCGATGGGATCCTGCCTGAGGATGAGGTCAAGGCACGGCGGCTCCGCCGAACCCAAGCGTGGTACTGCGAGATTGGTGACCGGCTCTACAAAAGGTCATTTTCCCATCCCCTACTGTGATATTTAGATCCCGATGAAGCGGAAGTGATTCTCGCCGAGGTTCACGGCGGGACTTGTGGGGAGCACATGGGCGGCCGAACTTTGGCCTTCAAAATACTACGCCAGGGCTACTACATCGCCTACGTTGCACCGAGACGCCAAGGCTTTCATGACGGCGCGACACTTGCCGCCAGTTCGCGCTTCGCAGCTCCTCGCGTCCCGCCACCTCCATGGATTGCGCTGGCCCTTCGCCAATGGGGAATGGACCTTTGGGGCCGTTTCCGGCCCAGCCGGAGATATATCATCGTGGGGATAGATTATTTCACTAAGTGGGTGGAAGCCGAGCCCTCGCAACCATTACGCCGAACGGTCGAATACCAGATGGAAGAACATCGTGACCCGATTCGTTCGCCCAACGTTATCATCATCGATAACGGAACCCGCCACAAAGACTGGTTTACGGAGTTCGCGCGACTTATCAAATCCAGCTTGAGGTTTAGCTCTGGCCCACCCTGCACCAACGGGCTCGCCGAGGTGACCAACCGATCTATCCTAGATGGACTTAGAAAGGACTTTGAAGCCCGATCGAGCTGGGTCGACGAGCTCCCGAACATCCTATGGTCTTTGCGAACTACCCGAAGACGGCTTCGCGAGTCCCCACACCGGCATTCGGCGTGGAAGCAGTCCTACCACCGAGTTGGTCATTCCAACATTCCGGTGGAGAACTATGAGGAATCCACCTCGCCCAGGAGTTCGGGCTGGCCTAGACCTGCTAGAAGAACGCAGGCCGACGCCAAGACGTAAAGATGCCGGGCGCATAACAGTGAGTGTTGCCGTGGTTATAACAAGAAGGTGCGCCGACCTCTCGGATGGGAGATCTAGTATTACGCAAGGCGGAAGTAAGCGACCCCCGCCAACTCAAGGGGCAAGCTTGCACCTAAGTGGGAAGGCCCTACCGCAGAATCAAAGTTGTCCGACCAGAACGCTCCGACTCGCGACTATGACCGGGCAGCAATTCCCGAGGACCTGGAACGTCCAGAACCTTAAGAAGTACTTTGTTTAAGGGCCAAACAGAAGCAGGTCAATATTTGACTCGGGCTATTGGAATGAAGTTGGAAATTGTATTGCCATAAAAAAGGGAATTGTATTACCAAAAGCTTTGGAGTACAAAACGAGCCCCTAGAGGGGAAAGAAGGATTACAAAGGCGAGGGAAGGCCCTCCAAAAAGAAGAAACCCCTGCCGCGGCCCGGAAGGCTGCCGAAGGGAACCTCGCCGGCATGTCAACCCCTCGCCCTCGGGACAGAGGTGAAGGGATCCTCTCTCAACCGCTGAGCCCGGAGGGCACGCCGAATCGGGCCAGGCAACCTTGTACCCATACTCGTGATGATACCCTCGCCTGTCCGGCCCAACCCGAGGAGGAAGCCCTCCGACTTCTTGTATGCCTCGACCGCCTCTCCCTCTCGGCGGCCCGCTTCCGCCGCGGCAAGAGCTTCCTGGCGGCCTTCACTCGCCTCTCTCGGTCCGCTTGGCGGCCAACTCCGAGGCCTCCTTGGTGCGGAGGCGGTTCTCCAGCTTCTCCGTCCGGAGAAGCTTCTGCAGTTTGGCCTCCGACGCCGAGGCGGCCTCGAGCTCGGCGGTCAGGCGCGTGACTTCCGCGCCCATGTCGGCCGCACGCTGCTCGGCAGCAGCAACCGCCGGTCTAGACCCGCCGGGCCTCTTGGCCGGGCGGCGCAACTCGAGGTTGCGCTGCCTGCATCGCCCACCAACCGATCAAGGCGTCGTGCACCCGGTCGATGAGGGCCGTGGTGTAGTGGAGATTCTGCATAGAGAGGAAAGGCTGAAAATGGTGAACAGTGCTTAGCCAAGAGAATACACGCAAGACGGTGCTTACCCACAACACCGACTTGGCCGACTTGGCGATGAGTGCTTCCGAAGGGAGCGTATAGGTCCCGAGCTATGTCGGGATGGAGCGCCGAGGTAGCTGGCCGAGGGCTCTCCCGACCCACACCTTGTCCCCGGGATGCACTCATGCCACCGGGCCACCAGAGGGTCAATCGCCTCGTGGACCTCGCCATCACACGGAAAGGAATGGCTGATCCTTCCCGACGTGACTCGCATAAGTCCTTCATGGCCGAGGACGCTGACCCTTCCCGGCCCCTCGGTTGGGCCCGGCGCCTCGGCAGGAGCGGAAGTGCCCTGGCCGCTCGGTCGTCTGGCCGGATGGAGCCACAGTGCACCTCTGTGTCCACCACGCCCCTCGGCCTTGGCCCTCTTCTGTGGGCGCCCCTCCTCAGTGGTGCGCGGGGAGCCACCCCCCGCCCGCTTGAGAACCCCCGGAGAGCGCGGAGACGGTCCTGTCGGAGCACCCGAATCATGGAAGGACCGCAGGTCACCCATCTCTGCAAAGAACAAGGATGAGTTAGAAACTAGAGTGTGGCAAAGCAAGCCCAAAGATGCGAAACAACAATAGCCTACCCCGTGAGCGCGACTTGTCCCGCCTCCACAAGCCACTTCTCCGACATGTTGCGGATGGCTTGCGAGGAAGGGAGGATTACCCTTAACCGCCGAGGTGCGCACGCCTCGGCATTGAGTTTCGGGCAGTGTTATCAATGGTCCTCGACCACCGAACCCCAAACCTCCTTCCGCATCGGATGAAGAAGAAGCGCCTCTTCCACCCTTTGTTATTGGTGGGGCGCCGCTAACCCGAACCCCGTCCGGCAAGGCAAGGAAGTATCCCCAACCCTTGAAAAGGCGAAACAGAGAGAAAAAGGTTATGGTCGGGGCGATGTTGGCGTAATGGCATTCCCCCAGGAAAGCCACCAGATACCGCCAAGAGTTTGGGGTTATTTGTGAAGGCGAAATCCGCCACAAGGATATGCAGGATACTATGATTGGGTGTAGGGGAAGACACAGGAAGGCCTCTAAGGCATCGGCGGTCAGGGCAAAGCCCTTAGGAACCGGGTCGAAAGCCCGCTGCCCAGCTTCGGGGGCCGAAAGGCTATATTCTTCCGGGATGCCGTAGCGCCGCCGGAGGATCCCTACCATGCGCTCATCCAGGGTGGAATCCTGGTCGTGCGGCCACATTATGGCCTCTAGCGCACGCGCCGCTTCCGCATCTGAGGAAGGGCTGGAAGGAGGAGATGAGGGGAGAGCGGCGACACGGGTTGTGACAGAGGGGGAGGAAGAGGAAGAAGCAGACGAGGAGGTGGAAGGAAGAGCCATCATGCACTAACCTACAAAGTGGAAGGAATCGATCAAGGGAGTCAAAGGACACCGGAGCCAAGGGAGAAAACTCAAGGAAGACGACGGCAGACTCGAGAGGGAAAACTCACGATAAAAGTGATAGAGTGTCGCGAGCTCGCTATTTATAGAAAGGGGGCTCGCCTTTCGCCTCCCGAGGCAAGCGACAAAGATGACGCCGCACATACCGCCCAATAGCATCGTGACGGCAGTCGCGCAAGGCCATATTAATGAAGAGGTGACGCGGTCCACCACCTGTAAGTAACTTACCCAAAGACGCGTTCGCTTTTCCAAAGAGCCGCTTTCTCGTTTATTATTGTTTCGGGAGCGGCGGCGTTCTCTTTTTTCCTAACGGAGTTCATGGCTACCATCGGTTTTCGTCCAGAGCGCGCCGCTTTATCCGAACAGCGTTCGGTTTCTCGTGTCTTGAAGCGCTCGACTTTTCGAGCTCTTGAGCGCTCTTTATCCAACGACTTCGCGATATCGTTTTCTGGTCTTGAGCGCGCTCGACCATCGTTTTCGGTCCAGAGCGCGCCGCCTTCATATCCCGAACGCGGTTCGGTTATTATGGTTTTCTGTCTTGTGAGCGCTCGACTTACTACCGGACGGGTTCGCAACTGGATCGAGCGTCGCCTGATCCTTTATCTCGAACGGCTGTTCGGTTATTATGGTCTTCGGTCTCGCATTCGCTTTTACTACCACTGCGCGTCCAACGGGTTTCGAAGGCCGCTGATCCATATCCCTTAATGGCGTTCGTTATTATGATTTTCCGGTCTTGTGGACTCTCGACTTATTACCGACGACGGCGCAATGGGGATTGAGCATCGCCGCCTTTATCCCGAATGGCGTTCGGCCTTACATGGTCTCGGCGTGCTCGACCATTGGTTTCGTGCTCGCGCTGGTCTCATCTCGACACGGACGACGTTCGTTATTATGGTTTTCCGAGTCTTGTCACCCATCCTTTATTACCAACGACGGATCGGCAAGGAGTTGAGCATCGCCGCTTTCTTACCAACGGGCGGTTCTATATCCCGACCATCGGTCTCGGTTCCTGCGACTATCGGTTTTCCGGCGCTGGGCGCTCTCACCGACTCTTTATCCGAACGGGCGGATCGCCATGGTGGATGAGGCCGAGTGTCCACCGCTTATCCTTTGACGGGCGCTGTCACATGGTCTCGAGGGTCCTCGACCATCGGTTTCTGGTCTTGAGGCTCCTCGACTTTTATCCCGAACGCGGTTCGGCCACATGGTCCCGAGCCTCGATCATCGGTTTTCCGGTCTTGAGCGACGCCGACCCTTATCCCCGCACGTGATTCGGCCAATTATGTCACGACACGACGTAACCTCCGCCCGAGATCTCACAAGCAACCGGTTTCTCCGAGCACCACTTTCAACCTCAAAGACCGCCCCGCAGAGTGGCTTTTTGAGGGGGTAATGTTAGGGTATTACATGACGTGACACTGTCCTCGGTCGTACACCGATGACGCCATCGCCTCCCGCGCTTCCATTACTCCTACGATTTGATCGCCCGACGCCGCTTCTCCTCTCGTGACGCCCCAACTACCCGCCAAGTTGACCACGGCACCGGCCGCGAGGTCGTGCCCGAACGCCACCCGCAGACGCAGTCGGAAGCATGCCATCCGTCCGACCTATTTAAGCCGAATGGGTAAGACAGGCATGAGGATGAACACTCCGAGAGGTGAGTAGACTCGAACACCCTGACACATTTCTGGGGAGCTCGGCCGACGGGCGAGGGCTGACTTGAGCGTCGGAGGGGTCGGGCGGAGCATCCGACCCGCCTTGCTGCAGGTCTCGTTCCCGACGACTTGAGCGTGGAGCTGCCTTTCGGAGGGGTCAGGAGGCGGGAGCAGGAGCCATCGACGGGCCCGAACCATACCGAGACGACCCTCCGGCTCCCGGATTCCACGCCGCACGCCCCGGGGTCACGGTAAAAAGTTGTTTCCCACGACACTATCCTAGTCCGACAACAAATGCCCACCCTTCCTCTAGGTATTATAAAACCTAAAAGATTTTTCATAGACCAAGAAGTGCCAAGAGCCTATGAAATGTTGAAGCAACACCTTGCCCTATTACCATGGTTCTCCTCCTCTATTCCAAGTGAGGCCCTTAGCCTCTATCTTACCACCATCGAGCAAGCTATTAGCTCGATATTAGTACAAGATAACTTAGGAGTCTAAGTACCTATTTATTATGTCAATCATATACTAAATGGAGTTGAGGAGTGAGAACCCCCCATCGAGAAGTTGACTTTTGTGTTAGTATTGACGGTAAGAAGCTCCATCTATATTTCCAAGTGCATCTCATACAGGTGATCACCATCCAACCATTCAAGTAGATCCTTTCGTAGTTTGATGTCTCAGGGTGGATACTAAGGTGATCGGTGGAGTTGGGCAAGTTTGACATCAAATATGTACCGATGATTACCATTAAGGCCTAGGCATTGGCATATTTCATATCAGAGCCGACCCCTTCACCTAAAGTCGAAGTCAACGAGCACACCCTCTTAGTGTGGACACTATTTATATATGGTTACACCACATCGGAAAGGGATAGTGCTGAACTTATCCCGAAAGGTTTGAACAGCAGTGTATGAACAAACTCTTCGATTTGACTTTAAAATCTTCGATAATAAGGCAGAATATAAAGCACTTCTCTCAGGGCTCTGACTCACCCGAGAGATCTAGGTGCATGACTTGATGGTATTCAGTGACTCATAATTAGTTGTGAGCTATGTCGATTTAAAGCTACAAAGCCCGAGATGGGACCATGGCAAAATAC
The DNA here is from genome assembly GCA_023547065.1 of Musa troglodytarum. Lineage (NCBI taxonomy): Eukaryota > Viridiplantae > Streptophyta > Magnoliopsida > Zingiberales > Musaceae > Musa > Musa troglodytarum. Next base: position 22,988,922 of record CP097503.1, on the reverse strand, counting down.
ATTACCGAGATGTAGTGGTTACCCTAGAGATTCTCCCAGGCTGATACATTAGCCAGGTTAGCCTCCACTTGAGCTCCAAAAGAAGACTGGCTGATAATTGAGATGCTACTGACTCAAACCATTGAATGGCACAACGTAACCATGGCCAAGGAAGAACTGAGTTAAATCGACAAGATCCTATGCTACAAAAGAGATAGAGCACTCCCTACTCACCCCATGAAAGCTCGAAGGGTCATGCATCATCAAGTATGATATTATATAATTAATGATAGCTTGTATCATAGGTCCTTCAGTCAACCCTTTCTTAGATGCCTTACATCATGGGAAGCCAAGACAAGACTCATTGAGGTCCACGAAGACATTTATGGGGAACACATAAGCGAGCAAACCCTTGCATTCAAGGTGCTTTGGCAAGGGTTTTACTAGTCGACATTACGCAAGAACGCAATCACCTATGCTCAAAAGCGAAACTAGTGTCAGGTTTGCTTAGGTCTAACACTAGCCAATGGTTCCTCTAAGCCTAATCGATTATGCATGGCCCTTCGTCCAATGGGGCATAAACCACCTAGGTCCCTTTCCATTAGCTTTCAAACAGATGAGGTTCCTTATCATGAGAGTGACTACTTCACAAAGTGGGTAGAGGTCATATCGCTAGCTTCAATCACTAAAAAGAAAACTAAGGGATTTGTATGGAAAAACATAATTACTCGCTTCGAAATCTCGAGAGCCTTCATCATCGACAATAGAACTCAATTCAATAGTACAAAATTCAAAAAATTATCAATCTTATGAGATTTAGTTAAGGTTTAGCTTAGTAACTCATCCTTAGACCAATGGTTTTTATCAAGGCAACCAACCGAGTCATCCTTAAAGGATTAAAAAAAAGGATCATTCGGGCAAAGGGCACCTTGGTAGATGAGCTGCCATATATAATGTAGGCCTCCCATATGACACCTAAAATCAGCTTAAGAGAATCACTATTCAGCCTAGCATTCGACACCGAGGCTATTCTACCACTTGAGATAGTCTTCCCGATATCTTAAGTTGAGGGCTTCGATAAAGAAGTCTCCGAAGAGGGACTTCTGCCGAATTCAACCTAATCAGTGAAGTTAGATCCGAAGCACATATGTAGGTGTCGTAATGCAACAAGGTGATAGCCAAGCTCTATGATCGAGAAGTCCACCCTCGGTGGGTCGAACAAAGAGACCTTGTGCTCTAAAAGGCTGAGGTTAGTGATCTAATTGGATCCCAGGAGAAGCTGGCACCAAATTTAGATGGGCTATATTAAGTCATTAAAGTAATTTGAGATATAACATATCGCCTCAAGACAAAGGAGAGTGTGAGGTTGCCGAGAATACATCGACAACTTCAAGAAGTTTTATCATTAAGGTCTCGGGTGTTATAAATTGAGAAAGGCAACCCTTTAACACCAGATGTTAGCCCACTAGGCCAGCGGTATTAGATGAAAGATGTATCTTTAAAGTGTCAAGAAATAAGAGAAGAAAATTTCATTATTTCCAAAAGTACTTACACCTACCAAGTTAGCTTTTAAATCTAAAATGAAGTCCCGACCTATCAAAATAAAATTTTGGTAAGGTGGACAGAAGGAATGAGTCAAACAGATCGACTCAACAACCAAAAACAAAAAGGAAGAGATCGATAATTGATGGCAGCAGGGTGAGGAGTCAAGCCAATGCTATCATCTAAGGGCACCTCAGTTGATAACGGGACATTATGGTCCTTAGGATAATCTATAAATGGAACCTCCTTGAGTTCCAGCTTATGATGCCTCATCTTAAAATGGGCCAAAGCAATTTAGTACCCAAACTGGTATAAAACTCGCCCCATCTTCTTGAGTCTTTTTTGGAACCCGATGGATACCTTGTAGTCAGTGATTGCTTCATTCCAATATTTTGGTATTGCTCTACTCCTCCTCTAGTGCTTTCTTTAGCTTCTAGGCCCTCTCGATGGCAGCCACAACCTCCTTAGTGAGACTGAGTGTGCATCTTCACTATGTCCAGCTCCCGAGTGAGCAGAGAAGCTTATCATATGGTTGTGACACCGCTTAGCATCCTCAAGTGGATGAGTTAGTTCAGTTGCCTAAGCCTCCACCTTAGCAACAACAAAGGAGACTTCCCTTTTCTCCGGCCTTTGGACCTTCGCCTGAAGGTCATCAACCATAGCAGACTACTTGTGAATGACAGCGCTAACATCTCAAGCATGATCAAAGAGAGTTATCATGTAGTGGTGATACTACAAATCACATAACAAATAAGTTAGCGAAACAGAGCTAAAGGAGCTAATCGCAACCTAACTTACCACCACTTCATTTCAGGCACAAGTGTCAATCAAGACCTTAGAGGGGGAGCAATAGAACTACTTCACCATCCCTAGGCATAGGGAACCACGATAGTACTACTTCATAGACAAACCTTCACCCTACACCTTTTGCACCCCCTTTAGACCTTTCCACTATTGAATATCGGATTTTGATGATAAAATCAATTTATGAGTTTATGAACTAATGAGCGTATGAGAAAAATAACGTAGGACAAAATTTGATCATAGAAAGGTAAATCATTGAAACAGAATCAAATGTTGGACCAGAGAGCATCATGTCAGAGATTGATCGTGCAGAGGATTGGTCGACATTTCGAAGAACTTTGTACCATGAGTTCGCATCGGACCGAAAGGATCGTATTGCGCAAAAAGATAGGATGTGGGAGGTCAACATGTCGATAAGTCGAGCAATACCTCGAAGGAAAGGATGATGCATTGGAGGATGAACTGCTGGATGAAAAATGACATGCTGGACAATGTAGGTTTCATGATTGTAATTGTTATGTCTTGATCGAAGTTGTTTAGAGTATATTTAAGTTGGTCTTGGAGTATAACCAGGCCAACTTAATTAGGAGCCTAGTGGGCTTGAACTAAGCTCAATCAGAGCTGAATTGGGCCAATTGAAAGGTCAATTCAGCAACCTAAAGCTAGGTCAGGCTGTGGTACTATCTGTGAGCTAAAAAGTATGAAATATACTTTTAAAAAAAATCTGACAATAGTACCGCCAGGGTTAGCAGTGGTCTTGCCTAGTATCAAGCTATGGTACTACCCAACACAATCGGTAGTACCGCCAGTACCAGAAAACCCAAAGATTTAAAATTTTAACTCTATTTTTAAAGCCATTTGGGGGCTTATAAATACTCCACTCATGCTTGCTGGGTGTAACAATGATAACTTATGGTTTGAGTGTGTAAACTTTATTTAAAAGTTGTGTTATCTCCTCCTTGAGCTTAGAGGTTATTTTAATGGAGGTATGTGAGGATTTTCTTATAAAAGAAATGTGTAAAGGTTCTCTCTGTGCCTGTGAAAAGAGAAAGAGTTGTAACAAGGGTAGTTGAACTTCGCTCATTAGAAAGAAGATTGGTAGTAGAAGTCAATGGCCTTGAGTAAAGAGGAATTGGGAGTGGACATAGGTCAGAACGATCGAACCACTATAAATCTTGTTTATATTTCTATTTATGCTTTTTCTTGCTATTACAAATTGATTTAGTTACTTACTATTCTTACTCACACTCCGAGTTAAGCGTATTTTCGATACCGATTTCATCGAATGAATTTTTGAATCGATCTTTCATTTTGAAAATACTAATTTATACACCTCTCAAAGCCTTTATGATCCTAACAATTGGTATTAGAGCCAAGTTCTCTCAATTGGTTTAACACCTAAGAAAAATTAAATGATTTTTCTTAATAATCAAGAGGGTCACTCTATCACTCACAATGGGACTGGACTACACTTATTGAAAGACACGAATGTGGATTTTCTTAATTTATATGGATTTTGATTTATGGAATGTCATTCAATATGATTTTCAAAAATCTTCTAAACTGATAAATGAAATGGAATGATCTTGAAAAGAAAATATTTTCTTTAAATGCTAAAGCTATGAACGCTTTATTTTGTACTTTAGATAAAAATGAGTTTAATCATGTTTCTACTTGTGAAACTGCATATGATATTTGATACATACTTGAAGTTACTCATGAAGGCACAAATAGAGTAAAATAATCTAAGATTAATCTTTTAGTTCATAATTATGAATTGTTTAATATGAAGTCAAGTGAAATCATTAGTGACATGTACACTATGATGTTATCAATGGTTTACAAGCTCTTGAACTTATTAATAAAATTTTAAGATCTCTTCAAAAAAGTTAAGATCTAAAGATAATTGTTATTTAAGAAGCAAAGGACTTGAATAACTTTCCTCTTGAAGAACTCATAGAGTCATTAATGACCTATATTAATGACTTATGAAATGACTTATAAAGCACACGACAAACAAGAGAACAATCTTTCAAAGAATATAAAAGATAGTACACTCAAGCAAAAGCTCAAGTGATGATGATGACATAGAACTCTTTATAAGAAAATTTAAAAAGTTTATGAAAAAAAACAAGACTAATTCTACAAAACGAGAATCTAAAAATAAAATTAAAAATGATACAATAATTTGCTATGAATCAAAAAAATTATGACACTTTAAAAATGAGTGTCAACAACTGAAGAAGCTACCAAAGAAAATGAAAGTATTCAAGATAACATGGGATGAATCAAGCACATCAAAAGACGAAGAGCAAACCAATGAAGATGAAGTTGTGAACTACGTATTAATGGCTTTCAATAATAAGCCATGTGACTCAACTAAAATTTCTTTACCTTATAGTAAATTACTTGATGCATTTCGTGATTTATATGATGAACTTAAAATAATTGATAAGAAATATAAATTACTAAAAAAGGATCATGCATCTCTCTCTAATGAATTTGATAAACTAAAAAATGAGTATGATGAATGCTTGTTAATACCTTGCAGTAAATGTGAAGAGTTAGATTCATTTAAACCCACGTTCTCCAAATCATTATTGTGATTTGAAATAAGGAACAGGTCAACTCATTTGAGATTGTCAACAGCTCGAGTGACTTCCACAGTCAAATAATATATCGATAGAACAGCTCTCCAGCCTTAATGCTTAAGTCTAGGTTGTCAATACTTTACCAACTCATCACTAAACTCAGTTGTGAAGTTGCAATTACCAACGAAAGAACTTTCATTGAAGTTAAAAAGAAACATAATTTGCTTTAAACACTTACAACAAAATCGTGCATGGACTTGTTTTCAATGGGAAAAAGAACTAACAACATGATGCGGTGACATTTGTGTAAACAGATGATGAAGAGAAGAGGGGCTACGGGTGATGGTTCACCACCCCACACATCTTCCTGATCTCCCCCTGGCTTCCCGTGAGCACCTCGATGTGGCCCATCCTCACCATGGCCGCCGCGAACTTGGCCGCCCAAACCGACCCCAGCTTCGCGTCCAGGCGCACCAGCCTCGCCGTCAGCCGGCTCGCCTGCAGCGTCTGATCCGAGAACAGCAGCCCCTCCGCTTCGCCAGGTTCTTGTAGTACTGGTTGTCCAGCCTGCCCGGCGTCACCGCGTCCAGCGGCAACGTCGTCGGGTCCTTGCTGGTGAAGTCCACGGTGGCAGGCGAGCATCTGCTCTTCAGGTAGGCCGCGAACGCGGGATCCATCGACGGGTCCTGCGGATGGGTGGCGTTGAAGTTGTACAGCCGCCGCGCAAAGGCGGTGCAGTGGGCGCGGCCGATGGAGTGGGCTCCCGACAGCGTCACCATCTCGTCCACCGACAACCCCTTCTTGGCGAAGCTGTCCTCAGCCCGGCGGCGGTGAGGTTAGGTAAGGATCTCGGCGAGAGCCTCCGAGTCCAGTGACACCCTCCCGTCAGCCTTCCGGCGGGCACAGGATAGTCGATGCCGCCGGCCAGGTAGGCCGAGTCCCGCGCCGCGAAAGCGATGATGTCGGCGCACGACACCGTCGACGGGCAGCTTGCTTCGACGGCCGCCTTCGCTGCGTCGATCACTTCGAAGCCTCGCATGCTGGGGTTGTTGGGTGGCGCGTCCTTCTCCGCAGTGTTCCCGGAGTCGAATCCAGCAGCAACGAAGCATCACATCCCTGCAACACACGCACACGCACACACAACGATGAACCTTTCGCCCTCGTATTCTACGTGCGCAAGCACGGCAATAAGAAGAGAAGAAGGACGCCGACGTCCATGCACGTACGTACCCTAACGAAGCAGTCATGGAAGTGCATCCGGATAAGCCCAGCGGCGAGGCCGGGGTTGTTGGCCACCGCCTCGCTCACGGTTCTGCGCACGATGGCCTGCGGACGGGCACGTCTTCCGGTAGAAACCCAAGTGGAGGGAAGCCGAAGTTGAAGAAGCCATGGCGAGGACCGCCATGAAGACGATCCAACAAGAACGAGAAACGCAACCCATCATCATCTCACCTTAATCTGAAGCTTTTCTTCGCTTGAGCAAGAGTGAGCCAGAAAGATTTGTTTGCTTGGGGATGCTGAGCCTGATCTCTTGATTCCTTTTATAAGCGTCTCACCGAGACGCTCATTAAATGGTTGAAAGGTGCAGGTTTACATAGCAAACCACCAATTGGCACAAGCCGTTGACAATCTCAAAAACGAGTCGACCGGTTCCTTGTTTCATTGGCGCAAGAAAGCGTGTCCCCGTGAGTTTGGTGAGATTAACTACGGATTAATACTAATTATGCAGTTAAACAAGCTGCAATCACCGCCTACGAACACTCCCAATGTCGACGATGTCCCACAAAATGTTCGACGTCATGTCACGTAGCCAATATCATTCATTTGTGACGGCAAAAATCTTTCCTTTCATTATAAAGCCTATGAACATAATCTAAGAATACCAACTTAGGTGATGATCGAGTGTTTGATTTAATCAATGTAGCCGAGTTCACATATTGCAAGCAAAGAACAACTTGGCCTCTGAAAATTTCACACATGTGGGCCTATTTATTAGGATTGTGAGAGGTGACGTCACATCTAGAGGTGTTCCAAGATGACCGAGTCATGCAAGAAACAAGAATATTCATTATTGTATTCCTAATGTTGGTGAGACAAATAAAATAGCGAGTAAGTTTACCGTTCTAAGCCATCATTTAAATCATATATTTAAAATATTTTTATTTTAAATAAGTGTTGTTAGGGGTATTAAGTATGACGTGACACCTGGTCCTGGGCCCGTACACCCGGATGACGTCATCGCCCCTCCTGCGCTCCATTACTCCTACGATTTGATCGCCCGACGTCGCTTCTCCTCTGCATCGCCCCAACTACCCGCCAAGTTGACCACGGCACCGGCCTGCGAGGTCAGGCCCGTACGCCACCTGCAGACGCAGCCGGAAGCATGCCATCCGTCCGACCTATTTAAACCGAATGGGTAAGACAGGCATAAAGGAGGAACCCTCCGAGAGGTGAGTAGACTCGAACACCCTGACATATTTCTGGGGAGCTCGGCCGGCGGGCGAGGACTGACTTGAGCGTCGGAGGGGTCGGGCGGAGCATCCGACCCGCCTTGTTGCAGGTCTCGTTCCCGACGACTTGAGCGTGGAGCCGCCTTTCGGAGGGATCGGGAGGCAGGAGCAGGAGCCATCGACGGGCCCGAACCATACCGAGACGACCCCCCGGTTCCCGGATTCCACGCCGCGTGCCCCGGGGTCACGGTAAAAAGTTGTTTCCCCTAACAGATTTTACCCCCCCTCAAAAAGCCACTCCTGCGGGACGGTCTTTGAGGGTTGGGGGGTGGTGCTCGGAAAAAACCCGGTTGCCGACTGAGATCTTGGGCGGAGGTTCTGCTGTGTCGTGACATAATTGACCGAGTCCCTGTGCAGGATAAGGGGTCGAGGCGCCGCTCAAGACCCGGAAAACCGATGATCGAGGAAGCTCGAGACCATGTGACCGAACCGCCGTTCGGGATAAAGGGGGTCGAGGAGCCTCAAGACCCAGAAAGCCATAATCACTGAACCGTCGTTCGGGATATAGGGCCGAGCCGCCGCTTGTTAGGGGTATTAAAAATGACGTGACACCTGGTCTTCGGTCGTACTCCCGGATGACGTCATTGCCCCTCCTGCGCTCCATTAATCCCATGATTTGATCGCCCGACGTCGCCTCTCTTCTGCATCGCCCCAACTACCCACCATGTTGACCACGGCACCCCACCTGCGAGGTCAGGCCCGTACGACACCCGCAGACGCAGCCGGAGGCACGCCACCCGCAGACAGCCGGGAGCATGCCCTCCGTCCGACCTATTTAAGCCGAACAGGTAAGACCGAGGGAGGGGAGAGGAAGGACTGAGGAAGAAACACTCGAAGGCACTCAGGAGGAGAAGAAGGGAGAGAAGGGAGAGAAGGAGGAGAAGGAGGAGAAGGAGGAGGAGGGGAAGAAGACTCTCTTAGCCACTCTCCCCCTCGCTGCATAGCAGCCACCTTCCCCCTCGTTGCATGGCAGCACCAGAGCTCCCACGCTGCATGGCAGCACCCGAGCTCTCATCGCTGCATGGCAGCACCCGAGCTCCCATCGCTGCATGACAGCACCCGAGCTCCCATCGCTGCATGGCAGCACCCGAGCTCCCATCGCTGCATGGCAGAACCGAGTTTCCATCGCAGAGAGGTGCAAAGATCGACTCTGACATCGGCAGCCAAAGGATCTCTCTACCTCTCTCTCTCTGAAACACTCTACTCACTCCCTCCGACACGACTTGGCATCGGAGGGTCGGGATGAAACCCCCGACGGAACCGAGCAGGGCATGGCAGCTACGGATGAAGGAAGCCACCGGCGGATGATCAGCTTCTCCCGACCGCGTCGGCTTCTGCCGGAGATTGATGAGGCGACCCTTGCGCGTCGGACCCGAACCCGGTTGCGGCCCCGAGGCCCACGGCAAGTTGTTTCCCCACAGATTGGCGCTAGAAGGAGGCCCGTTGGCGGTCAGCCCATCTAATCTCCAAAGCCCGAGCTAGTGCTCGGCACCATGTTCAGCGCGCTGCATGGTTCATCGTTGCCTCACGCAACGCTCGGCCGTCGAGCGAGTGTGCTGCTCGGAAGCCCGAGCTGCGATGCTCGGCAACATCGCTGCGTCGCTGCCTCATGCAGCTCGGCCAAATCGAGCCAGCGCTGCTCGGCGAATCGCTCGATGCTCGGCACCACCCGTCCTTCGCTGCATGGTTGCTTGCAGCAGCCCGGCACAGCTGCGTCGGCAACACGCGCTGCGTCGCTGCCTCACGCAGCCGCTCGGCAAATCGAGCTGCGCTCGGCAGAGTCGGCTGCAACATCGCTGCTTCGCTGCCTCAGCAGCTCGGCCAAAACTAAGCCCAGTGCTGCTCGGGAGCCGAGCTACAGTGCTCGGCACCACGTTCAGCATTTAGCTGCGTGGTTTGCAGCTGCACCAAGCAGCTGCTCGGCTGAATCCGAGCTGCGATGCTCGGCAATCCTCGCTGCGTGCTGCGTCGCTGCCTCATGCGGCAGCTCGGCCAAAACTGAGCCGAGTGTGCTGCTCGGCAGCGAAGCCCGAGCTACGATGCTCGGCAGCGTTCAGCATTTCTGCGTGGTTTGCAGCTGCACCCAGCAGCTGCTCGGCAGCGAATGCCGAGCTGCGATGCTCGGCAGCGCTACGCTGCGTCGCTGCCTCACGCGGCGCTCGGCCAAAACTGAGCCGTGTGCTGCTCGGCGGCGAAGCGAGCTACGTGCTCGGCACCCGTTCAGCATTTAGCTGCGTGGTTTGCAGCTACCAGCAGCTGCTCGGCAGCGAATGCCCGAGCTGCGATGCTCGGCACGCTTCGCTGCGTCGCTGCCTCGCGCCGCTCGGCCAAAACTGAGTCGGTGCTGCTCGGCAGCGAAGCCGAGCTACGTGCTCGGCACCACGTTCAGCATTTCGCTGCGTGGTTTGCAGCTGCACCAGCAGCTGCTCGGCAGCGAATGCCCGAGCTGCGATGCTGCAGCGCGCTGCGTCGCTGCCTCATGCAGCCGCTCGGCCAAAACTGAGTCGAGTGTGCTGCTCGGCGAGCCCGAGCTGTGCTCGGCACCGCGTTCAGCATTTCGCTGCGTGGTTTGCAGCTGCACCCAGCTGCTCGCAGCGAATGCCGAGCTGCGATGCTCGGCGCTCGCTGCGTCGCTGCCTCGCTCGGCCAAAACTGAGTCGAGTGTGCTGCTCGGCAGCGAAGCCCGAGCTACGGCTCGGCACCGTTCAGCATTTGCTGCGTGGTTTGCAGCACCAGCAGCTGCTCGGCAGCGAATGCCGAGCTGCGATGCTCGCGCTCGCTGCGTCGCTGCCTCCCGCAGCCGCTCGGCCAAATCTGAGTCCGAATGCGCTGCTCGGCAGCAAACGCCCGAGCTACAGTGCTCGGCACCCGCGTTCAGCATTTCGCTGCGTGGTTTGCAGCTGCTCGGCAGCGGAAGCCCGAGCTGCGATGCTCGGCGCCTGAGCTGCGTGCTGCTCACGCTGCGGCGCCGGCAGCGAAGTCGAGCTCGGCGCCCCAGCGCTGTCGCTGCCTCACGCAGCCGCTCGGCCAAATCTAAGCCCGAGTGCGCTGCTCGGCAGCCGAAGCCCGGGCTGCGATGCTCGGCAACATCGCTGCGTCGCTGCCTCATGCAGCAGCTCGGCCAAAACTGAGCCCGAGTGCGCTGCTCGGCAGCCGGAGCCCGAGCTACAGTGCTCGGCACCCACGTTCAGCATTTCGCTGCGTGGTTTGCAGCTGCACCAAGCAGCTGCTCGGCGAATGCCGAGCTGCGATGCCGACCGCGCTCGCTGCGTCGCTGCCTCACGCGGCGCTCGGCCAAACTGAGTCGTGTGCTCGCAGCGGCGGCCGAGCTACGGTGCTCGGCACCCGTTCAGCATTTTGCTGCGTGGTTTGCAGCTGCAGCAGCTGCTCGGCAGCGAATGCCGAGCTGCGATGCTCGGCTACGCTGCGTCGCTGCCTCACGCAGCTCGGCCAAAACTGAGTCGAGTGTGCTGCTCGGCAGCGGCGAGCTACGGTGCTCGGCACCCGTTCAGCATTTAGCTGCGTGGTTTGCAGCTGCACCAGCAGCTGCTCGGCAGCGTGCCGAGCTGCGATGCTCGGCATCGCAACGCTGCGCCGCTGCCTCCCCCAGCCGCTCGGCCAAATCTGGGCCCGAGTGCGCTGCTCGGCAGCGCCCGAGCTACGGTGCTCGGCACCCGTTCAGCATTTCGCTGCGTGGTTTGCAGCTCCAGCTGCTCGGCGAAGCCGAGCTGCGATGCTCGGCAATCCTCGCTGCGTGCTCGGCGAAGTCGAGCTGCGTGCTCGGCAACCGCGGCTGCTGCCTCGCAGCCGCTCGGATCTGCCGAGTGCGCTGCGGCAAGCCGGGCTGCGATGCTCGGCACATCGCTCGTGCCTCATGCAGCAGCTCGGCCAAAACTGAGCGTGCGCTGCCGGCAGCGAAGCCCGAGCTACAGTGCTCGGCACCGTTCAGCATTTGCTGCGTGGTTTGCAGTGCCGCGCTGCTCGGCAGTGCTGAGCTGCGATGCTCGGCAATGCTGCGTCGGCAGCGTCGAGCTGCGTTCGGCAACGCCGCGCTCGCTGCCTCATGCAACTCGGCCAAAAAGCCAGTGCGCTGCTCGGCAGCCGAGCTCGGTGCTCGGCACCCGCGTTCAGCATTCGCTGCGTGGTTGCAGCTACCAAGCAGCTGCTCGGCGAGCCGAGCTGCGATGCTCGGCTCCTCGCTGCGTGCTGCGTGCTCGCTGCCTCATGCAGCGGCTCGGCCAAAACTAAGCCGAGTGCGCTGCTCGGCGGCGGGCCGAGCTACGGTGCTCGGCACCCGTTCAGCATTTTGCTGCGTGGTTTGCAGCTGCACCAAGCAGCTGCTCGGTCAAAGCCCGAGCTGCGATGCTCGGCAATCCCTCGCTCGTGTTACATCGCGCTTCCGCAGCCCGGCCAAAACGGCGAGTGCGCGCTCGCGGCCCGGTGCTCGGCACCGCGTTCAACGCGATGGTTTGCAGCTGCACCAGCTGCTGCTCGCATGCTCGAGTGCGCGCTCTCGGCCGGCGCCGCGCGGCACGCGTTCGACACTTTCGCGTGGTTTTGAGCAAACTGTTCGCCCGGCTGCGGCTCGGCCACCCGCGCGGCTTCACTGCATGTAATCTGCACCAAGCGGCGGCCTACGAGCCGTCTTTGCTCGGCCAGAGCGATGCTCGTTGGGCTCCGCAATATCTTCACTTCTCGAGGTTGGCGGGCCGCAACTTTCGCCATGCTCGAGCTGCAACCTCTTCGCCGCCTTGGCGGCCGGCGCTCGTTGGAGCTCCTCTGTGACCTCCCTCATCGAAGCCGTGCGGCGGGGAGCGGTGCATCGCCTCTGCGGCGGCCGGCGAATCGACGGCTCGGATCTTAGCGAATCTCACGGTCTTGAGCCTTGGCGGCTCGGCCCTATCGGCGGTTGGCGTGCTCGATCGGGCCTTGGCGTGGCTCGGCCCCATATCGAGCGGCGGTTGGCGTCTCGATCTTCATCTTTGGCTCAAAGAATTCACAGGCCTTGGCGGCTCGGCCCATCAACGGCGGTTGCGATATCGGTTTCAGGTCTTGGCGGCTCGACCAGCACTAGCAGCCTCGGCGGCTCGGCCCCTCTCGAATGGCGGTTCGGATCATGGTTTTCGTGCGTGTGCATGACCTCGACTTATTACCAAAGCAGCGTATGCGAGAGTTGGGCGTCGCGCCCTTACCGAGCGGTTGGACATGTCTGTACTCAACCGTGGTTTACGGGCCTGCGGGTCTTCACCACGATTACGGCGTCGGATTGCGCGAATGGCGTCTCCTCGACCCCTTTATCGAGCAGCGGTTGGCAATTTCCCAGGTCTTGGCGGCTCGACCAGTATTCGGCGCGGCTCGACCCATATCGAGCAGCGGTTGGCATTTCCGTGCGTGCGTGACCTCGACCCTTAACCAAGCAGCGGGTCTGCGAGGAGTTGGGCGTCGCCGCCCAACCTCGAGCGGTTGGTGATAGTCTGGTACCTCAACCGGTTTTCACGGGCTCGCGCGGTCTTCACCACGATTACGGACGCCATTGGCGGCGGGATGGCGTCTCCTGGACTTTATCGAGCGGCGGTTGGTTTACATAGGTCTTGGCGGCGGCTCGACCCGGAGTCTTATGGCGGCGGCCCACCCTATCGACGGGCGGCATCATTTTTTCGTGCGTGACCTCGACCCCTTATACCAGCAGCGGGTGTCGAGGAGTTGGGCGTCGCCCTTCCCGAGGTTCGCGTGCTGATCCCGGCCATTGGTTTCACGGGCGAGTCTTCAACACGATTCGGCGTCGGATTGGCGGCGATGGCGTCTCCGACCCCTTTATCCCGAGCGGCGGTTGGTCACGTGGTCTTGGCGGCGGCTCGACCATGTCTCTCGGCCTTGGCGGCGGCTCGGCCCATATCGGGCGAGGTTGGTGACTATTCTCAGGTCGAGGCTCCTCGGCCCATCGAGCGGCGGTTCGTTACATGATCTCGAGCTTCCTCGATCGCGGTTGGTCTTGGCGGCCTCGACCCCTTATCTGCGGGATTCAATTATGTCACGTGGCGACCTCGCGAGATCTCGTATTTTTGAGCACCGAATCGCCGCAGTGGCTTTTGAGGGTATGTTAGGGTAAAAATGGCGTGACATCGGTCTTGGTCGTACTCGGATGTCATCTGCGCTCCATTAATCCCACGATTTGATCGCGTCCCTCTCTGGACTACCCACAGTTGACCACGGCACCCACCTAGTCGGGCCGTCAGCCGCTGAGCCGTACGCCACCCAGACGGTAAGAGCATGCCCTCGTCCGACCTATCGAGCGGGTAATGAGGAGGAGAGGAAGGGCGAGGAAGAAACACTCGCACTCAGAGGAGAAGAAGGGAGAGTGAGAGAGGAGGAGGAGGAGAAGGAGGAGGAGGGGAAGAAGACTCTCAGCCACTCTCCCCTGCATGCCTCAGCACCCCCCCTCGCTGCATGGCAGCACCCAGGCTCCGCTGCATGGCAGCACCGAGCTCTCATGCTGCATGGCGGCACCCGGCTCCCATCGTGCGCAGCGGCGAGCTCCCGCTGCATGCGCGCGAGGCTCCCATCGCTGCATGGCGAACCGAGTCATCGCGGTGGCGCGATCGAGACATTGACCAAAGGATCTCTCTACCTCTCTCTCTGAAACACTCTACTCCTCCTCCCAGCCACGGCTTGGCGGAGGTGGATCGACCCGGCACGTGCGAGGAACCGAGGGCATCGTGGTGCTGCAGATGGAACCAGACGCCGGCGGATGATCGGCTTCTCCACCAACGTCGGCTTCGGAGATTAGATGGGGCGACCCTCGCGTGGACCCGAACCAGTGCGGCGCCCGGGGCCACGGCAAAGTTGTTTCCCAGCTCAAGGCCTAGAAAGCGGCGGTCGAGCCGTCGCTCAAGACCATGTAACCGGCGCCGTTCGGGATAAAGGATCGGGCGCTCAATCCCCGTTGCCAATCCGTCGTCCGTGTCGTCGAGACGCGCAGCCACGAAAAGATGGTCGAACCTCGAGACCATGTAACCGCACCGCCGTTCGGGTAAAGGCGCGATGTTCAACTCCTGTTGCCCGATCCGTCGTTTGGTAATAAGGGTCGAGTCCGCAGACGGAAAACCATAATAACGAACGCCGTTGGATAGGGCGAGCCGCCCTCGGACCGAAAACGATGTCGAGCCGCCGCTCAAGTCGGAAAACCATATATCGCCGCGTCGGGATATGAGCCGCGCTCACGGACCGGAAGAACCGATGGTGAGCGCGCTCAAGACACGGAAAACCGATATCGCCGAACCGCGTTCGGGATAATCGAGCGCGCTCCGACCCGTTGGTGGTCGAGCGCGCTCAAGACGAAAACCATATCGCCGCTTCGGGATAAGAAGGCCGCGCTCGGCCAGAAGCGATGGTCGAAGCTCAAGACCATGGAACGAATCGCGAACCGTCGGGATAAGGATCGGCGCTCAATCCCCGTTGCCAATCCGTCGTCCGTGTCGGTCGAGACGCGCAAGGCCACGAAAACCAAGGTCGAGGAACCTCGAGACCATGTAACCGAACCGCCGTTCGGGGTAAAGGCGGCGATGTTCAACTCCTTGCCGTCGTGGTAATAAGAAATCGAGTCCGCACAAGACACGGAAAACCATAATAACGAACGCCGTTGGATAGGGCGAGCGCGCTCGGACGAGAACCGATGGTCGAGCGCTCAAGACACAGAAAACCGATATCGCGAACCGCCGTTGGATAAGGCGAGCGCGCTCTGGACCCGAAAACGATGGTCGAGCGCGCTCAAGACACGGAAACCGATATCGCCGAACCACCGTTGGATAAAACCGCGCTCGGACCCGGAAAACGATGGTCGAGCCGCGCTCAAGACACGGAAAACCATATCGCGAACGCGTTGGATAAGAGCGAGCCTCTGGACCCGAAACCTGGTCGAGCGCGCTCAAGACCGAAAACGAACCGCCGCGTGCGAAAGCGGCTCGCGATAGTGCGGTTCTTTGGAATCGAGAGCGTCTTTAAGTTACTTACAGTGGTGGACACGTCACCTCTTCATTAATATGGCGCGGTAGCG
Organism: Musa troglodytarum; assembly: GCA_023547065.1. Classification (NCBI taxonomy): domain Eukaryota; kingdom Viridiplantae; phylum Streptophyta; class Magnoliopsida; order Zingiberales; family Musaceae; genus Musa; species Musa troglodytarum. The sequence continues at coordinate 22,973,443 of CP097503.1, read as the reverse complement.
TGCCCGATGCGATGCTATTGGCGGTGTTGCGTCATCTTTGTCGCTGCCTCGGGAGGCGAAGGCGAGCCCCCTTTCTATAAATAGCGAGCTCCGCGACACTCTATCACTTTTTATCAACGGAGTTTTTTCTCTCGAGTCCTGCCGTCGTCTTCCTTCGAGTTTTCTCCCTTGGCTCCGGTGTCCTTTGACTCCCTCCAGTCGATTCCTTCCACTGTAGGTTAGTGCATGATGGCTCTTCCTTCCACCTCCTCCTCATCTGCTTCTTCTTCCTCCCCTCTGTCACAACTCGTATCGCCGCTCTCCCCTCATCTCCTCCTTCCAGCCCTTCCTCAGATGCGGAAGTGGCGCGTGCGCTAGAGGCCATAATGTGGCCGCACGACCAGGATTCCACCCTGGATGAGCGCATGGTAGGGATTCTCCGGCGGCGTTACGGCATCCCGGAAGAATATAGCCTTTCGGCCCCCGAAGCTGGGCAGCGGGCTTTCGACCCGGTTCCTAGGGGCTTTGCCCTGACCGCCGATGCCTTAGAGGCCGGCCTGCGTCTTCCCCTGCACCCAATCATAGTATCCTGCATATCCTTGTGGCGTATCTCGCCTTCACAAATAACCCCAAACTCTTGGCGGTATCTGGTGGCTTTCCTGGGGGAATGCCATTACGCCAACATCGCCCCGACCCGCAACCTCTTTCTCTCCTGTTTCCACCTTTTCAAGGGTGGGGATACTTCCTTGCCGCCCGGACAGGGTTCCGGGTTAGCGGCGCCCCCACCAATAACAAAGGGTGGAAGAGGCGCTTCTTCTTCGTCCAGTGCCAGAAGGACTGGGGTTTCGGGGTTCGGTGGTCGTCAAGGACCATTGATAACACTGCCCTGAAACTCAATGCCGAGCGTCGCACCTCGGCGGTTAAGGGTAATCCTCCCTTCCTCACAAGCCATCCGCAACATGTCGGAGAAGTGGCTTGTGGAGGCGGGACTAAGTCCGCGCTCACGGGGTAGGCTATTGTTGTTTCGCGTCTTTGGGCTTGCTGCCACACTCTGGTTTCTAACTCATCCTTGTTCTTTGCAGAGATGGTGAACCTGCGGTCCTTCCATGATTCGGGTGCTCCGACCGGACCGTCTCCACGCTCTCCGGGGGTTCCCAAGCGGGCGGGGGGTGGCTCCCCGCGCACTACCGAGGAGGGGCGCCCAAAGAAGAGGGCCAAGGCCGAGGGCGTGGTGGACACGGAGGTGCTGTGGCTCCATCCGCCGAGATGACCCGAGCGGCCAGGGCGCTTCGCTCTGCCCGAGCGCCGGGCCCAGCCAGGGAACGACCGGGAAGGGTCAGCGTCCTCCGGCCATGAAGGACTTATGCCGAGTCACGTCGGGGAAGGATCAGCCATTCCTTTCCCGTGTGATGGGCGAGGTCCCTTTTGGGGCGCTGAGCGACCCTCTGGTGGCCCGGTGGCATGGTCTGTCCCGAGGGGACAAGGTGTGGGTCGGGGGGGAGCCCTCGGCCAGCTACCTCCGGGGGGCGCTCCATCCCGACATTGCTCGGGACCTATACACGCTCCCTTCGGAAGCACTCATCGCCAAGTCAGCCAAGTCGGTGTTGTGGGTAAGCACCGTCTTGCGTGTATTCTCTTGGCTAAGCACTGTTCACCATTTTCAGCCTTTCCTCTCTATGCAGAATCTCCACTACACTACGGCCCTCATCGACCGGGTGCACGACGCCGGTCGGTTGGGGGGCGATGCGGCGAGCGCAACCTCGAGTTGCGCCGCCCGGCGAGAGGCCGGCGGGTGCGGACCCGAGGCGGTTGCTGCTGCCGAGCAGCGTGTGGCCGACATGGGCGCGGAAGTCACGCGCCTGACCGCCGAGCTCGAGGCCGCCTCGGCGTCGGAGGCCAAACTGCAGAAGCTTCTCCGGACGGAGAAGCTGGAGAACCGCCTCCGCACCAAGGAGGCCTCGGAGTTGGCCGCCAAGCTGACTTCGAGGGGGGCCGAGGTGAAGGCCGCCCAGGAGGCTCTTGCCGCGGCGGAAGGCAGCCGCCCGGAGAGGGACCGGGAGGCGGTCGAGGCATACAAGAAGTCGGAGGGCTTCCTCCTCGGGCTGGACCGGACGGGCAGGGTATCATACGAGTATGGGTATAAGGTTGCCCTGGCCCGATTCCGAGCGTGCCCTCCAGGCTCTGCGGTTGTGGAGGATCCCTTCACCTCCTGTCCCGAGGACGAGGGGGTTGACATGCCTGGCGAGGTTCCCTTCGGCAGACCTTCCCGGGCGCGGCAGAGTTTTTTTCTTCTTTTTTAGAGGGCCTTCCCTTGCCTTTGTAATCCTTCTTTCCCCTCTAGGGGCTCGTTTTGTACTCCAAAGCTTTTGGTAATACAATTCCCTTTTTTATGGCAATACAATTTCCAACTTCATTCCAATAGCTCGAGTCAAATATTGGCCTGCTTCTGTTTGGTCCTTAAACAAAGTACTTCTTAAGGTTCTGGACGTTCCAGGTCCTCGGGAATTGCTGCCCGGTCATAGTCGCGAGTCGGAACGTTCCTGGTCGGACAACTTTGATTACGCGGTAGGGGCCTTCCCACTTAGGTGCAAGCTTGCCCCTTGAGTTGGCGGGGTCGCTTACTTCCGCCTTGCGTAATACTAGATCTCCCATCCCGAGAGGTCGTGGGCGCACCTTCTTGTTATAACTTCTGGCAACACTCTGATTGTACGCCAGCATCTTTACGTGCGAGTCGGCCCTGCGTTCTTCTAGCAGGTCTAGGCCAGCCTGAACTCCCTGGGTCGAGGTGGATTCCTCATAGTTCTCCACCCGGAATGTTGGAATGACCAACTCGGCTGGTAGGACTGCTTCCACGCCGAATGCCAGGCTGTAGGGGGACTCGCCCGAAGCCGTCTTCGGGGTAGTCCGCAAAGACCATAGGATGTTCGGGAGCTCGTCGACCCAGCTCGATCGGGCTTCCAAAGTCCTTTTCCTAAGTCCATCCGGGGTAGATCGGTTGGTCACCTCGTGAGCCCGTTGGTGCAGGGGTGGGCCACGAGCTAAACCTCAAGCTGGATTTGATAAGTCGCAGAACTCCGTAAACCGAGTCTTTGGCGGCGGGTTCCGTTATCGGTGATGATAACGTTGGGCGACGAATCGGGTCACGATGTTCTTCCATCTGATTCGACCCGTTCGGCCGTAATGGTTGCGGGCTCGGCTTCCACCCACTTAGTGAAATAATCTATCCCCACGATGATATATCTCCGTTGGCGGACGCAGAGGCGGCCCCAAAGGTCCATTCCCCATTGGCGAAGGGCCAAGCGCAATCCATGGAGGTGAGCGGGACGCGAGGAGGCTGCGGGCGAACTGTGGCAAGTGTCGCACCGTCGCACGAAAGCCTTGGCGTCTCGGTGCAACGTAGGCCAGTAATAGCCCTGGCGTAGTATTTTGAAGGCCAAAGTTCGGCCGCCCATGTGCTCCCCACAAGTCCCGCCGTGAACCTCGGCGAGAATCACTTCCGCCTCGTCGGGATCTAAACATCGCGATGGGGATGGGAAAGCGACCTTTTGTAGAGCCGGTCGCCAATCTCGCGATGCCACGCTGGGTTCGGCGAACGCGTGCCTTGACCTCATCCTCGGGCGAGGATCCCATCGCTTATACTTGACACTTCACGAGTCCACGTGGGTGGAGAGGTCGGGACTCGGGGTCCCCTATCTCCATGATGGCCACCGGCCAGGTGTGCGAGCTCTTCGACCTCGGGATGTTCCTCTGGATCGGCTCGAGGCTAATTTCGCGAGCTGGTCCGCGCTCGTTTTGGGACACAGGCACCTGGGCAGTGAAGCGAGGAAAGTTAGAGGTTTGGGCTTTTACCTTGGTCGGAGTATTTGGACATAGTCGAATCCGGCCCGATACTCTCCGCCAACTTGTTCGGCGACGAGTTGGGAATCGTGAGAACATGGTGCTCTCGGTGCATCTCGGTTGCCAAGCGGAGGCTTGCCAAAAGCGCCTCGTATTCCGCCTCATTGTTCGTGGCCTCGAAACCGAAGCGGAGGGAGCGCTCGAAAGCGTGTCCGTCGGGGTCCTCTAGAATGAGTCCGGCGGCACCCCTGGAGCTGGAAGACCCATCCACGTGCAGGGTCCAGTCTCGGTGGATTTGCTCAACGCACTCTGTTTCCGGCTATGTCAACTCCGAGATGAAATCGGCCAAGGCACAGGCCTTGATGGTGTTCTCGGCTTGTAGCGGTCGAACTCGGATAGCTCCACCGACCATTTTAGAAGGCACGCTCGTCAAACTTAGAAAGAACTTGGCGGGGTTGGTCGGTCATTACCTCAATCGTATGGGCACGGAAATAGGGCGTAACCCGGCCGATAGGATAAGCGCTAATGCCAACCTTTCGATGGGGGGATAGCGTTGCTCCGGCCCACGCAACACGTGGCTGGTATAAATAGACTGGATGTTGAGCGTCGGAAGCTTCCTTCACGATCTTGAGCTTCTTGCATCTTTGGGATGCCGCGGTAGAGTTTAAGTTTCTCGGTGTAGACACCGAGGTAAAGGCGGGGAGCTCGGATAAGTCTTTGCTTGAGCGTGTGAAAGCTTCCTCGCATTCTGCCGTCCATTGGAAGTTCTTGGATCTTTGAGGACTCGAAGAAAGGAAGGCACTTATCTCGGCCAGGGACAAAAACCGGGAGAGCCGCTATCCTTCCGTTAAGGCATTGAAGCTCCTTTCTGTTCTTGGAGATCTCATGTCGGTGAGCTCGGATCTTCTCGGGATTGGCATCAATTCCTCTCTCGTGTATGATGAATCCGAGGAACTTCCCTGATGTCACGCCGAAGGCGCACTTAGCTGGATTAAGGCGCATCCCATATCTTCTTAGCGTAGAGAAGGTTTCCCGCAAGTCATCAAGGTGTGCAGCCCCTGTGCGACTTTTTACGATCATGTCGTCAACATATACTTCCATGTTTCGCCCTATTTCTTTGGCGAACACCTTGTTCACCATCCTTTGGTAGGTGGCGCGCGTTCTTTAATCCGAGCGGCATGACCTTGTAGAAGTAAGCTCCTTGGGGCGTGTGGAAGGCCGTATGTTCTGATCCTCGGGGCCATCCGGATCTGATTGTAACGGAGTAGGCGTCCATGAAGGAGAAGCGGGCGTGCCAGCGGTTGAGTCGACCAATGAGTCGATCCTAGGCAGGAAGCAATCCGCCGGGCAAGCACGATTTAGATCGGTGTAGTCGACACATCCTCCGGCTTCCATTAGGCTTCTTGGCGAGGACTACATTGGGCGACCATCGAGGATACTGACTTCCTCAATGAAGTCGGGCGCCAAGAAACTGTCGACTTCCATTTACCTGACTGTTGGCGCTCGAGGGGCCCGGCGGGTCTGTCTTCACCGGCGGATCGAGAAATGTGCGGATGGTGTTGAGAAACTTGAGATCGATTCGGGAGGTCGGCGGTATCGGCGAAGACATCGGTGTTTTCTGGAGGAGGCGATAAGGCGTGCCGCTCTTGATCATCGGTCGGGCGATTCGGCCGTCCGTCGGGGCGGTCATCTTGCGTGGAATATTAACGCCCGGGTTTATCGGCTCGGGATGCTCGGTCGGCGTTGCGTCCAGCGTGGGTCTTCGAGGGCTGCTCGGCCTTTTCTCTTACCGAGAGTGTTGTCAAGTAACACCGTCTGGACTCTGAGATCTCCCGGACCTCCCGACTCGGCCGTCGGAAACTTCAGCGTCGGTGGTATGTGGATATAATCGCCCTTAACTGTTGAGGTGGGTCGGCCCGAGGATGGCGTTATGCAGCGGTAGGAGTCGACCACGGAAAAGTCACCGAGTTTTGCCTTGGAGAATCCCGAGTCAACGGTAGGGTCACGCGCCCATGGAAATCGAGTCGCCGGTAAAGCCGGTGAGTGCAGTGCAAGGGCTTGAGGGCTTCGCCGGCAACCCTAGCTTCAAAAGGCCTCGAAATAAAGGATGTCGAGCTGCGGTGTCGACCATAATCCTTCGGACTGCGCGTTGGCTATTCGGGCGACACCACGGTAGCGTCATCATGCTCCGTCGCTCCCATGTCCCCTGAGGGGAATGTGATCTTTGGCTCGGAGGGAGGGTGGTATTCCCCGGTCGCAACGGCACGGGCGTAAGCTTTTTGACCCGAGGCACTATGCCCTCCAATGGCGGGCCCCCCCTGTAATTACGTCGATGTGTTGCTCGGCAGGGCCTTGGGATGCGAGGATGGTTCCGTGGATCTTTGGAGAGTCTTGATCTAAGTGACCTCTTGGATCGGCTCCTCGATTTGCGCCCGGCTCGTGGCATTGCTCCGTATCATGTCCGTTTTGCCGATGGAAGTGGCAATACCGGGTATGATCGGCCAGCTCTCGTCGGCCCTTCATCGGGCGGGGCGGCCTGAGCATTCCCCGCTCCTTTATCTGGAGGAATATTTGCGTCCGAGACGCGGTCAAGGGGGGAGGTGGCGGCACGGGCGCGTATGGGTCGGGGTGCCCCATCGGCGTCCACACTGGTGCGGGGACTCCGCCTGGTTATCGTTCCGATCGGGATGGGTAGAATGCCCCTCGGTCGTTCTTCCTTCTTCCCGACATCCGGGACTCGGCGCCACATATTGACTTGCCCGTGAAACATTTCGCGATGGGCGCGGTCGCTCCACCAAGGACCGGCAAAACCTTGCGGTCGTGACCCCATCATAGCGCTGCATCAACAACGATGGGTGAGCATCGATAACTCCCGTACCTCTGTGGTAAACCTCCACACAAAGTGGGAGAGGGGTACATCCTGCTTCTGCTTCAAACGCAGGAGGAG
>CP097503.1:22936480-22965480 GCA_023547065.1 Musa troglodytarum | reverse complement strand
TGAGCGAAGTTCAACTACCCTTGTTACAACTCTTTCTCTTTTTCACAGGCACAGGAGAGAACCTTTACACATTTCTTTTATAAGAAAATCCTCACATACCTCCATTAAAATAACCTCTAAGCTCAAGGAGGAGATAACACAACTTTTAAATAAAGTTTACACACTCAAACCATAAGTTATCATTGTTACACCCAGCAAGCATGAGTGGAGTATTTATAAGCCCCCAAATGACTTTAAAAATAGAGTTAAAATTTTAAATCTTTGGGTTTTAAGTCTTGGCGGTACTCTGGTTGTGTTGGGTAGTACCATAGCTTGACACTAGGCAAGACCACTACTAACCCTAGCAGTACTATTGTCAGATTTTTTTTAAAAAGTATATTTCATACTTTTTAGCTCACAGATAGTACCACAGCCTGACCTAGCTTTAGGTTGCTGAATTGACCTTTCAATAGGCCCAATTCAGCTCTGATTCAGGCCTGGTTCAAGCCCACTAGGCTCCTAATTAAGTTGACCTAGTTACACTCCAAAATTAACTTAATTAGACTCTAAATACTTCGATCAAGACATAACAATTACAATCATGAAGCCTATGTTGTCCGGCATGTCATTGTTCATCCAACACTTCCTCCTCCGATGCATCATCCTTTCCTTCGACATATTACTCGACCTATTGGCATGTTGACCTCCCGCAGCATCCTATCTTTTTTGCGCAATACCTGATCCTTTCGGTCCGATGTCCGAACTCATGGTACAAAGTTCTTCCGAAATGTTGACCAATCCTCTAGCCTGACGATCAATCTACGACATGATGCTCTGGTCCAACATTTGATTCTGTTTCAATGATTTACCTTTCTATGATCGAATTTTGTCCTCGTTATTTTTCTCACGCTCATTAGTTCATAAACTCATAAATTGATTTTATCATCAAAATGATATTCAATAGTGGAAAGGTCTAAAGGGGTGCAAAAGGTGTAGGGTGAAGGTTTGTCTGAAGTAGTACTATCGTGGTTCCCTATGCCTAGGGATGGTGAAGTAGTTCTATTGCTCCCTCTCTAAGGTCTTGATTGACACTTGTGCCTGAAATGAAGTGGTGGTAAGTTAGGTTGCGATTAGCTCCTTCAGCTCTGTTTCGCTAACTTATTTGTTATGTGATTTGTAGTATCACCACTACATGATAACTCTCTTTGATCATGCTTGAGATGTTAGCGCTGTCATTCACTAGTAGTCTGCTATGGTTGATGACCTTGAGAAGTCAGAGGCTGGAGAAAGGGAAGTCTTCTTTGTTGTTGCTAAGGTGGAGGCTTAGGCAACTGAACTAACTCATCAACTAGAGGATGCTAAGCAGTGTCACAACCATATGATAAGCTTCTACTGCTCACTCGGGAGCTGGACATAGTGAAGATGCACAGCTCAGGTCTCACCAAGGAGGTTGTGGCTGCCATCGAGAGGGCCTAGAAGCTAAAGGAAGCACTAGAGGAGGAGCAGAGCAATACCAAAATATTGGAATGAAGCAATCACTGACTACAAGGTATCCATTGGGTTCCAAAAAAGACTCGAGAAGATGGGGCGAGTTTCATACCAGTTTGGGTACTAAATTGCTTTGGCCCATTTTAAGATGAGGCATCATAAGCTGGAACTCAAGGAGGTTCCATTTATAGATTATCCTAAGGACCATAATGTCCCGTTATCAACTGAGGTGCCCTTAGATGATAGCATTGGCTTGACTCCTCACCCTGCTGCCTGAATTGCTGCCATCAATTATCGATCTCTTCCTTTTTGTTTTTGGTTGTTGAGTCGATCTGTTTGACTCATTCCTTCTGTCCACCTTACCAAAATTTTATTTTGATAGGTCGGGACTTCATTTTAGATTTGAAAGCTAACTTGGTAGGTGTAAGTACTTTTGGAAATAATGAAATTTTCTTCTCTTATTTCTTGACACTTTAAAGATACATCTTTCATCTAATACAACTAGCCTAGTGGGCTAACATCTGGTGTTAAAGGGTTGCCTTTCTCAATTTATAACACCCGAGACCTTAATGATAAAACTTCTTGAAGTTGTCGATGTATTCTCGGCAACCTCACACTCTCCTTTGTCTTGAGGCGATATGTTATATCTCAAATTACTTTAATGACTTAATATAGCCCATCTAAATTTGGTGCCGACTTCTCACAGGATCCAATTAGATCACTAACCTCGCCTTTTAGAGCACAAGGTCTCTTTGTTCGACCCACCGAGGTGGACTTCTCGATCATAGAGCTTGGCTATCACCTTGTTGCATTACGACACCTACATATGTGCTTCGGATCTAACTTCACTGATTAGGTCGAATTGGCTTGAAGTCCCTCTTCGAGACTTCTTTATCGAAGCCCTCAACTTAAGATGTCGGAAGACTATCTCAAGTGGTAGAATAGCCTCGGTCGAATGCTAGGCTGAATAGTGATTCTCTTAAGCTGATTTTAGGTGTCATATGGGAGGCCCACATTATATATGGCAGCTCATCTACCAAGGTGCCCTTTGCGAATGATCCTTTTTTTTAATCCTTTAAGGATGACTCGGTTGGTTGCCTTGATAAAAACCATTGGTCTAAGGATGAGTTACTAAGCTAAACCTTAACTAAATCTTATAAGATTGACAATTTTTTGAATTTTGTACTATTGAATTGAGTTCTATTGTATGCGATGATGAAGGCTCTCGAGATTTGAGCGAGTAATTATGTTTTTCCATACAAATCCCTTAGTTTTCTTTTAGTGATTGAAGCTAGCGATATGACCTCTACCCACTTTGTGAAGTAGTCACTCTCATGATAAGGAACCTCATCTGTTTGAAAGCTAATGGAAAGGGACCTAGGTGGTCTATGCCCCATTGGGCGAAGGGCCATGCGTAATCGATTAGGCTTAGAGGAACCATTGGCTAGTGTTAGACCTAAGCAAACCTTTGACACTAGTTTCGCTTTTGAGCATAGGTGATTGCGTTCTTGCGTAATGTCGACTAGTAAAACCCTTGCCAAAGCACCTTGAATGCAAGGGTTTGCTCGCCTATGTGTTCCCCATAAATGTCTTCGTGGACCTCAATGAGTACTGTCTTGGCTTCCCATGATGTAAGGCATCTAAGAAAGGGTTGACTGAAGGACCTATGATACAAGCTATCATTAATTATATAATATCATACTTGATGATGCATGACCCTTCGAGCTTTCATGGGGTGAGTAGGGAGTGCTCTATCTCTTTGTAGCATAGGATCTTGTCGATTTAACTCAGTTCTTCCTTGGCCATGGTTACGTTGTGCCATTCAATGGTTTGAGTCGTAGCATCTCAATTATCAGAGTCTTCTTTTGGAGCTCAAGTGGAGGCTAACCTGGCTAATGTATCAGCCTGGGAGAATCTCTAGGGTAACCACTACATCTCGGTAATGTATTTTGCCATGGTCCCATCTCGGGCTTTGTAGCTTTCGTCGACATAGCTCACAACTAATTATGAGTCACTGAATACCATCAAGTCATGCACCTAGATCTCTCGGGTGAGTCAGAGCCCTGAGAGAAGTGCTTTATATTCTGCCTTATTATCGAAGATTTTAAAGTCAAATCGAAGAGTTTGTTTATACACTGCTGTTCAAACCTTTCGGGATAAGTTCAGCATTATCCCTTTCCGATGTGGTGTAACCATATATAAATAGTGTCCACACTAAGAGGGTGTGCTCGTTGACTTCGACTTTAGGTGAAGGGGTCGGCTCTGATATGAAATATGCCAATGCCTAGGCCTTAATGGTAATCATCGGTACATATTTGATGTCAAACTTGCCCAACTCCACCGATCACCTTAGTATCCACCCTGAGACATCAAACTATGAAAGGATCTACTTGAATGGTTGGATGGTGATCACCTGTATGAGATGCACTTGGAAATATAGATGGAGCTTTCTTACCGTCAATACTAACACAAAAGTCAACTTCTCGATGGGGGGTTCTCACTCCTCAACTCCATTTAGTATATGATTGACATAATAAATAGGTACTTAGACTCCTAAGTTATCTTGTACTAATATCGAGCTAATAGCTTGCTCGATGGTGGTAAGATAGAGGCTAAGGGCCTCACTTGGAATAGAGGAGGAGAACCATGGTAATAGGGCAAGGTGTTGCTTCAACTTTTCATAGGCTCTTGGCACTTCTTGGTCTATGAAAAATCTTTTAGGTTTTATAATACCTAGAGGAAGGGTGGGCATTTGTTGTCGGACTAGGATAGGAACTGGCTAAATGCCATTATTTGCCCTGATAGCTATTACACTTCCTTCACCAACGAGATAGATGCATCTCTAATATGGCACGGATTCTCAAGGTTTGCATTGATTCCTCTCTAGTGAATAATGAATTCAAGATATTTTCTGAGCTAACTTCGAAAGCACACTTGGATAAGTTAAGACACAAGTTGTATCTCTTTAAAACCTAAAATGTCTTAGCCATGTCCATTAGATACGAGTTGACTATTCTACTTTTGACTATCATGTTATTCATATACATATTGACATTCTTTTCTGTTCTAATGCTTAAATATTTTATTTACCATCCCTTGATATGTCACCCTTGAATTTTTTAATTTAAATGATATGACTCTATAAAAATATATACCTCGATTTATGATAGAGGAGATATGTTTCTAATCCCGAGGCGCTATCCTTATTTAGTTACATCCTAAAAATGCATCCATGAAGGTGAGGAGCTTATGACCCGAGGTAGTATCAACCAACAAGTCGATCCGAGGAAGAGGGTGTTGAGAAATTTGCAGTGACATCATATGCACAGTGGAAGAACAAAAATAAAAATCACAGAATTCCCACAGAAAAAAAGGGTTCTTATCGTCATGCAAAAGTTGGTGTGCAAAACTCACGAAATCGAAAAACTACGTGTAAGAAAATTACTTGGAGAGATCGTATATCCCTGAATTCCTGTAGATCTTTAGGACTGGATGAAGGAGTTCAAATTTCCTCATCTCTACTGATAATCCACACGGTAGGAACTACGACGACGCTTCTCAAATCACTATCCAAATCTCCTCGCACTTAGCCTCACTACGCGATCAAGAAGGGGCCGGCCCTTCTTATTGTCCACACGCCCTAAACTGGGGCTGTTAGCTGAGAGGAGAGGGGGAGGAGAATAGGAGGTGGCTACCAAAAAATCCTAGCCTATGAGTCTTTGGTTCCCTCCTATTTATAAAGGTCCTCTATCAACTTAACCATAATAGATCTTGCCCTGTTGAATATTGGATCTCCATCCAATTACCCAAGCCTCTTGGATTAGTAGGTCTCTATAAAATAATCTCTTATTAGCCCTTATTAGATCTCATCTTTAGGATCCAATAATTCAGGAGCTTAACGGATATCCAATAAGATAGGGACTCCGGTAGATATCTCATATCTGAACCTCTACTCGTCGCGATACCTACCTTATGTGTATGATCCTCTAAGCCCAATATCGAGCTGGCCATGAGCCATACTTGTTAGAACTCCTTCTGACTTAGTGAATTATTATCTCCAAAATAATTCACTTGATTCATCGACTGTATATGTACTAGGCCACTATGCTGTAGTCACCAGATAATATAGAGGAATCCAATCCTTTGGATCTATTTATCCTTAGTTACCATGTACCTATAGTCCTTCATCTATCTAATATCCTAGAGATCCTATATCGGGCATGGTCTTTGTCATGCCCATATGATCTCTCCTCGAAGTCTCGCTTTAATCGGATTGTCGGAGAATTCTTTCTCTCTCAATCGAATAACCTTGGCCAAAGATTTATTTAAGCAAGAATATATGAGATATTCTTCTCATGATACCGAGTGGATGATCCTCTATTGACACTCAATAGCTCTTGTAAGGTTGGCTACCACTCTCAATGACCGATTGTACTATATCTAGAGCTTCCAAACTTATAAGTCTGGTATCAAAGAGTGGAGTACTCACATAGGACATCCTTGGTGTCTCAAGTCTAAGGACTAGATATGCTACTAGGACTACAGAATCGTTGTCTGACAATAAGGTATCATCTACCATCCAGCATTCTGTAGGTGAATCAATCAGTGAACTCATTCTCCAATAAGCACTTACATTGTACCTCTAGTGTCCCCACATGAGCAATTATGAGACCAGTCGTCTCCATCATATGGATGAGTATACTGACACACAGTCCTATCCGGTTATCTACGATGTCCTTCTCGAGTAACTTATAACTAGGATTATTTAGGATCTGTATTTAAGATGAATCAATCTTATTATCATGATCTCATCATGATCCGACTCCCATTACATAGATCCATGAACATCACAATATATGCAACCGCATGAAGATAAAGTGATAAAATATCAAATAATAATAAGCAAAGAATACATATCAAGTCACACGTGTCATCACTCATGTGATTGACTTACATGACACTTGTGACTAGTAGAGAGGGTAGCTGTCCTTAAGATATGCTTTGTTAAGATTAACATAATCAACACACATTCTCTAATTTTTATTGGATTTTTAACTAATACAATGTTAGTAAGCCATTGTGGATACTACACCTTGGCAATAAACCTTGTCCCTAACAACTTATCCATCTCATTAGTAATCGCTTGTTGACATTTCACGAGTGAACTTATGAATGTTTTGCTTCATAGGTTGGACCTTAAGATAAATATTCAAGTAGTGCTGGGCCACGTCAAGGTCTACTCCTGACATATCTCTTAGTGACATCCAAATACCTTATCATTTTCTTTGAGAATGTCAATGAGCAACACTCATTTCTCCTCAGGGAGTGTTGCCTCGACTTTAACAACATTATCAAGATGAGCCTTGCCTAGGGGTTCTTTTACCAGTGACTCCATAGGCCTCAAATATGGAAAGGACTCGGTGAAATCTTGATGGTTCAATGGTGGTGTCTTAGATCGGGCCTTCTTTGGTAAGAAAATTAGTGTCATATAGCACTAACAGGACTCCTTCGGATCGCTCCTTAGCTCCACATTGTCTTCATGTTGGGAACTTCATCACTATATAATAGATCAACACCACAACCCTTAGTCTATTGAGTGTGGGTCAACCTATGATCATGTTGATCATGTTATGCGTCAGTGAATATACCACCATAAACTTAGTCATCGTGTTTTAGAGTAGGTTTCTTTACCAAATATGATGTGTAGGCTCATGGTCCCAAGAAAGGAAATAGAGTCACCCATAAAACCCATCAGTGAAGAAGTCATAAGAGAGATCATTAATCGAGAGCCTATATTTTTGAAAAACATTAAAGTAGAGGATATCAGTAGAGCTATTGGGAAACCTAGGGCGACATCACATGTGCATTGGAAGAATAGAAAAGAAAAATTATATATTTCTATAAAAAAAAAAGATTTCATCGTCGTGCGAAGATTAATACGTAAAAATTACAAAATCGAAAAGCATGCGTATTAAGAGATGTGTGTTATCTAAGGAGATCGTATATTCCTGAAATCCTACAGATCTATGGAAGAGGATGAAGGAGGCCAATTGCCCTCCTCTCTAGTGGTGATCCACATGGTAGAGGCTGCGAAGATACTCCTCAAATCGCTGCACAATCCTCCTTTCCATGCGTACCACGGGATCAAGAAGGGGTTGGCCCTTCTTGTTGTCCACACATCCCAAACAGGAGTTGCTGGCTAAGGAGGAGAGAGAGAGGAGTATAGGAGGTGGCAGCTAAAATGAGTATAGCCTATGGCCCTTTGTTTCCTTTCTATTTATAAAGGTCCTGTCGACAACCATAATGTATTCTACCTAATAGGTATTAGAACTTAATCTAACTATCCAAATCTCTTAGATTAGTGGATCTCTACCCAATAATCTCTCATAAACTTTTACTAAATCTCATCCATGGGATCCAATAATTTAGGAGCTTATTGGATATCCAATAAAATATAGACTCCTATGGATATCTCATATTTGAACCTTTATTCGTTGCAACACCTACCTATGTATATGACCCTCTATACCCAATATCGTGCTAACCGTGAATTATATCTATCAGAATTCCTTCTGGCTTAGTAAAATATTATATTCATAACAATTTACTCGAGTAATTAACTACGGATGTACTAGGCCACTATGTCATAGTTCTTATATGATACAAGGGAATCTAATCTATTAGACTTGTCTGTCCTCAATTATCTTGTATATATAATCTCTTATCTATCTAATATCTTAAAGATCATATATCAAGCATGTTGGGAAATCCAAGAGAGCGACATCTCATACACTGTGGAAGAACAGAAAATAAAACACCTTAGATTTTCGTAAAAGGTTCCGTCGTCATGAAGATCAGTGCATCAAAAACAAATTCATAAATCTGAAAACTACGTGTGTAAGAAGAACGATAGTACATAGGGAGATCGTATATCCCTAAGTCCATATAAATCTATAGGAGAGGATGAATGAGGTCAAGCACCCTCCTCTCTAACGGTATCCATCTGGCGGGGGACTACAACGATGCTCCTCTTTTGGAGAGAGGAGAATAGAAGGTGGCTACCAAGAAAAACCCTTTGATTCCCTCTTATTTATAGAGGCCCTCTGTCAACCCTAATGGATCCAACCATATTGGGTTTTGGATCTTTATCCAATTATCCAAGCTTCTTAGATTAATGGGTCTCTACCCAATAATCTAACTCTTATTGGATCTCATCCATGGGATCCAATAATATATGGACTCATCGATTGCGAACGTACTAGGCTACTACGCCGCAGTCCCGAGACGATACAGGGGAATTCAATCCTTTAGACCTATCTACCCTTAGTTACCATGTACCTATAGTCCCTCATCCATCTAATATCCCAGAGACCATATATCAAGCATGGTGCTATCAGGCCCATATGGTTTCCACTCTAGTCTCGCTCTAATCGGATTCTCCCGGAGAACTCTTTCTCTCTCAATCCGAATGACCTTAGCTAGGGATTTGCCTAAACAATAACACATGAGATATTCCTCTCATAATACCAAGAGTGGATGATCCTCTATTGACACTCAATAGCCCTCGTAAAGTTGGCTGCCACTCTCAATAACCGGTTGTACTAGATTTGAAACTTCCAAACCTATAAGTCTTGTATCAAAGAGTGGAGTACTCATACAGGACTTGGTGTCTCAAGTCTATGGACTAGATACACTACTAAGACTACGGAATGATTGTCTAATGTGAGGTATCAATAACCATCCAGCATTCCATGAGCGGATCAATCAGTGAACTCATTTTCCAATGAGCACTTGCACTATACCCTTAGTGTCCCCACATGAGTAGCTATGAGACCAACTACCTCCATCATATGGACGGGTATATAGTACACCAATCTATCCGGTTATCTCGATGTTCCTTTCGAGTAACCTATGACCGGGATTATTTAGGGTATATGTTTTGTTAGGGGAAACAACTTTTTACCGTGACCCCGGGGCGCGCGGCGTGGAATCCGGGAACCGAGGGGTCGTCTCGGTATGGTTCGGGCCCGTCGATGGCTCCTGCTCCTGCCTCCCGACCCCTCCGAAAGGCAGCTCCACGCTCAAGTCGTCGGGAACGAGACCTGCAGCAAGGCGGGTCGGATGCTCCGCCCGACCCCTCCGACGCTCAAGTCAGTCCTCGCCCGTCGGCCGAGCTCCCCAGAAATGTGTCAGGGTGTTCGAGTCTACTCACCTCTCGGAGGGTTCATCCCCTTTTGCCTGTCTTACCCATTCGGCTTAAATAGGTCGGACGGATGGCATGCTTCCGGCTGTGTCTGCGGGTGGCGTACGGGCCTGACCTCGCAGCGTGCGTGGTCAACTTAGGTAGTTGGGGCGATCACGAGGAGAAGCGGCGTCGGGCGATCAAATCGTAGGAGTAATGGAGCGCAGAGGAGGCGATGGCGTCATCCGGTGTCGACCGGGACCGGTGTCACGTCATACTTAATACCCCTAACATTACCCCCTTCAAAAGCCACTCCTGGGGACGGTCTTTGAGGTTGGGGGTGCTCGGAAAAACCGGTTGCCCGAGATCTCGGGCGGAGGTTACGCCGTGTCGAGACATAATTGACCGAATCCACGAGGCAGGATAAGGGTCGCGCCGCTCGGAGACCGAAAAATCGATGATCGAGGAAGCTCGAGACCATGTGACCGAACCGCCGTTCGGGATAAAGGGGGTCGAGAAGCCTCAAGACCCGGAAAACCATAGTCACCGAACCGTCGTTCGGGATATAGGGCCGAGCCGCCGCTCAAGGCCTAGAAAGCCGGTGGTCGAACCGTCGCTCAAGACCATATGACCGAACTGCCGTTCGGGATAAAGGATCGAGGCGACACTCAATCCCCCGTTGCCAATCCGTCGTCCGGTAATCAGGGGTCGAGACCCGCGCAAGGCCCTGAAAACCGATGGTCGAGGAACCTCGAGACCATGTAACCGAACCGCCGTTCGGGGTAAAGGGCAGGCGATGTTCAACTCCCTGTTGCCGATCCGTCGTTCGGTAATAAGGGGTCGAGGTCCGCACAAGACCTTGAGAAACATATCATCCGAACCGCCGTTCAGGATGAGGGATCGAGCCGCCGCTCAAGACCCAGAAGACCAGTGGTCGAGCCGCCGCTTGTTAGGGGAAACAACTTTTACCGTGACCCGGGCGCGCGCGAATCCGAACCGGGGTTGTCTCGATGCGGTTCGGGCGTCGATGGCTCTGCTCCGCCTCCCGACCGCTCGGACGAAGCGGCCGCGCTCTGTCGCGGAACGAGACCTGCAGCAAGGCGGGTCGGATGCTCCGCCCGACCCCTCCGACGCTCAAGTCAGCCCTCGCCCGTCGGCCGAGCTCCCCAGAAAAATGTTCAGGGTTTCGGGTCTACTCACCTCTCGGAGTGTTCATCCTTCATGCCTGTCTTACCCATTCGGCTTAAATAGGTCGGACGGATGGCATGCTTCCGGGTGTGTCTGCGGGTGGCGTACGGGCCTGACCTCGCAGGCTGGTGCCGTGGTCAACTTGGCGGGTAGTTGGGGCGATGAGGAGAAGCGGCGTCGGGCGATCAAATCGTGGAGTAATGGAGCGCGGAGGGGCGATGGCGTCATCCGGTGTCGACCCAAGACCAGTGTCACGTCATACTTAATACCCCTAACACTACCCGCCTCGAAAGCCACTCCTGCGGGGCGATCTTGAGATTAGAAGGTGTTGCTTGGAAAAACACAGTTGTCGTGAGATCTCGGGTGGAGGTTACGCGTGTCGTGTCATAATTGGAGAATCCTGTGCGAGGATAAGAGTCGAGGCCGCTCAAGACCCAGAAAACGGTGATCGAGGCTCGAGACCATGTGACCGAACCGCCGTTCGGGATAAAGGGGGTCGAGGAGCCTCAAGACCCAGAAAACCATAGCCATCGAACCGTCGTTCGGGATATAGGGCCGAGCCGCCGCTCAAGGCCTAGAAGGCCAGTGGTTGAGCCGCCGCTCAAGACCTAGAAAACCGATATCGCCGAACCGCCGTTCGGGATATAGGATCGAGGCGACGCTCAATCCCCCGTTGCCAATCGGCGTTCGGTCGAAGTCGAGCGCAAGGCCACGAAAACCAATGGTTGAGAACCTCGAGGACCATGTAACCGTACCGCCGTTCGGGGTAAAGGGCAGGCGACGTCCAACTCCCTGTTACCGACCCGTCGTTTGGTAATAAGGGGTCGAGGTCCGCACAAGACCTGGAAAACCATAATAACCGAACCGCCGTTCGGGGTATAGGGCCGAGCCGCCGCTCAAGGCCTAGAAAACCGATATCGCCGAACCGCCGTTCGGGATATAGGATCGAGGCGACGCTCAATCCCCCGTTGCCAATCCGACGTTCGGTAATCAGGGGTCGAGACCCGCGCAAGGCCCTGAAAACCAATGGTTGAGGAACCTCAGGACCATGTAACCGAACCGCCGTTCGGGGTAAAGGGCAGGCGATGTTCAACTCCCTGTTGCCGATCCGTCGTTCGGTAATAAGGGGTCGAGGTCCGCACAAGACTTGGAAAATCATAATAACCGAACCGCCGTTCGGGGTATAGGGGTCGAGCCGCCGCTCAAGGCCTAGAAAACGATGGTCGAGCCACGCTCAAGACTGGAAAACCGATTTCGCCGAACGCCGTTCGGATATGAAGGGCCGCGCTCAAGGCCTGGAAAACCCGATATCGCCGAACCGCGTTCGGGATATGGGCCGAGCCGCTCAAGGCCTAGAAGACCGATATCGCGAACCGCCGTTCGGGATATGGCGACGCCGCTCAAGGCCTAGAAGACCGGTGGTCGAGCCGCTCAAGACAGAAAACCGATATCACCGAACGCGTTGGGATATAGGCCGAGCCGCCGCTCAAGGCCTAGAAGACCGATGGTCGAGCGCCGCTCAAGACACGAAAACCGATATCGCCGAACGCCGTTAGGATATAGGGCCGAGCCGCTCAAGGCCTAGAAGACCGATGGTCGAGCCGCTCAAGACTGGAAAACGATATCGCCCGAACCGCGTTCGGGATATAGGGCCGAGCCGCTCAAGGCCTAGAAAACCGATATCGCCAACCGGCTGCCGATATAGGGCCGAGCCGCCGCTCAAGGCCTAGAAGACCAGTGGTCGAGCCGCCGCTCAAGACCTGGAAAACCGAACCGCCGCCGTGCCGCCTCGAAAAATGGCTCGCGATAGTGCGGTTGCTGGAATCGAGGAGCCGCTGGCGTGCTGGGTAAGTTACTTACCTGGGCGGTGTTGCGGTGTCATGCTGTCGCCTGCCTCGGGAGGCGAAAGGCCGAGGCCCCCATTTCTATAAATAACGAGCTCCACGACACTCTGTCACTTTTTATCAGTGGAGTTTTTCCTCTCTAGTCCTGCCGTCGTCTTCCTTCGAGTTTTCTCTCTTGGCTCCGGTGTCCTTTGACTTCTTCCAGTCGATTCCTTCCACTGTGGGTTAGTGCGTGATGGCTCTTCCTTCTACCTCCTCCTCATCTGCTTCTTCCTCTTCCTCCCCCTCTGTTACAACCCGTGTCGCCGCTCTCCCCTCATCTCCTCCTTCCAGCCCTTCCTCAGGTGCAGGCGGCGCGTCTTGCTAGAGGCCATAATGTGGCCGCCGACCAGATTCCACCTTGGATGGCGCATGGTAGGGATTCTCGGCGGCGCTCGGCATCCCGGAAGAATACAGCCTCTTGGCCCCGAAGCGGGGCAGCGGGCTTTCGACCCGGTCCCCAGGGGCTTTGCCACGACCGATGCCTTAGAGGCGGCTGCGTCTTCCACTGCACCCAATCATAGTATCCTGCATATCCTTGTGGCGGATCTTGCCTTCACAAATAACTCCAAACTCTTGGCGGTATCGGTGGCTTTCTGGGGAATGCCATTACGCCAACATCGCCCGACCATAACCTCTTTCTCTCCTGTTTCGCCTTTTCAAGGGGTGGGGATACTTCCTTGCCGGACAGGGTTCGGGTTAGCGGCGCCCCACCAACAACAAAGGGTGGAAGAGGCGCTTCTTTTTGTCGATGCCAAAGGTGGGGTTTTGGGGTTCGGTGGTCATCAGGACCATTGTGCTAACCTTGCCCGAAACTCAATGCCGAGGCGTGCTCACCTTGGCGGTTAAGGTAATCCTCCCTTCCTCGTAAGCCATCCGCAACATGTCGGAGAAGTGGCTTGTGGAGGCGGACTAAGTCGCTCACGGGGTAGGCTATTGTTGTCTTGCGTCTTTAGGCTTGCTGCCGCACTCTGGTTTCTAACTCATCCTTGTTCTTTGCAGAGATGGTGAACTTGCGGTCCTTCCATGACTCGGGTGCTCCGACAGGACCGTCTCCGCGCTCTCCGGGGGTTCCCAAGCGGGCGGGGGGTGGCTCCCCGCGCACCACTGAGGAGGGGCGCCCAAGGAAGAGGCCAAGGCCAGGGCGTGGTGGACACAGAGGTGCCTGTGGCTCCGCCCGCTGAGACGACCGGGCGCCTCCGCTCCTGCCAAGAGTGCTGGGCCCAGCCAGGGCACGACCGGGAAGGGTCAGCGTCCTCCGGCCATGAAGGACTTATGCCGAGTCACGTCGGGGAAGGATCAGCCATTCCTTTCCCGAGTGATGGGCGAGGTCCCTTCGGGGCGTGGCGACCCTCTGGTGGCCGGTGGCATGAGTCTGTCCCGAGGACAAGGTGTGGAGTCGGGGAGAGCCCTCGGCCAGCTACCTCAGGCGCTCCATCCCGACGTTGCTCGGGACCTATACACGCTCCCCTCGGAAGCACTCATCGCCAAGTCAGCCAAGTCGGTGTTGTGGGTAAGCACCGCCCTGTGTGTATTCTCTTGGCTAAGCACTGTTCATCATTTTCAGCCTTTCCTCTTTATGCAGAATCTCCACTACACCACGGCCCTCATCGACCAAGATTGCACGACTCGGTCGGTTGGTGCGGATGCGGCGGCGCAACCTCGAGTTGCGCCGCCCGGCTGAGGCCAGCGGGAGTCGGACCGGCGGTTGCTGCTGCCGAGCAGCGTGCGGCCGACATGGGCGCGGAAGTCGCGCGCCTGACCGCCGAGCTCGAGGCCGCCTCGGCGTCGGAGGCCAAGCTGCAGAAGCTTCTCCGGACGGAGAAGCTGGAGAACCGCCTCCGGATGAAGGAGGCTTCGGAGTTGGCCGCCAAGCTGACTTCGAGAGAGGCCAAGGTGAAGGCCGCCCGGAAGCTCTTGCAGCGGCGGAAGGCAGCCGGCGGAGAGAGGCCGGAAGCGATCGAGGCGTACAAGAAGTCGGAGGGCTTCCTCCTCGGGCTGGACCGGACGGGCAGGTATCATCAGTATGGGTACAAGGTTGCCCTGGCCGGTTCAGCGTGCCCTCCGAGCTCGGCGGTCGAGAGGATCCTTCACCTCTGCCCGAGGACCGAGGGTCGACATGCCGGCGAGGTTCCTTCGGCCGGCGCCTTCCGGGCAGCGGCAGGGGTTTT
Source organism: Musa troglodytarum (assembly GCA_023547065.1). NCBI lineage: Eukaryota > Viridiplantae > Streptophyta > Magnoliopsida > Zingiberales > Musaceae > Musa > Musa troglodytarum. The sequence goes on along the minus strand of CP097503.1, from coordinate 22,950,589 downwards.
CTTCTTTTTGGAGGGCCTTCCCTCGCCTATGTAATCCTTCTTTCCCCTCTAGGGGCTCATTTTGTACTCCAAAGCTTTTGGCAATACAATTTCCGACTTCATTCTAATAGCCCGAGTCAAATATTGGCCTGTTTCTGTTTTGTCCTTAGACAAAGTACTTCTTAAGGTTCTGGACGTTCCAGGTCCTCGGGAATTGCTGCCCGGTCATAGTCGCGAGTCGGAACATCCTCGGTCGGACAACCTTGATTACACGGTAGGGGCCTTCCCACTTAGGTGCCAACTTGCCCCTCGAGTTGGCGGGGTCGCTCACCTCCGCCTTGCGTAATACTAAGTCTCCCATCCCGAGAGGTCGAGGGCGCACCTTCTTGTTGTAACTTCTGGCAACACTCCTGTTATACGCCAGCATCTTTACGTCTTGCGTTGGCCTGCGTTCTTCTAGCAGGTCTAGGCCAGCCCGAATTCCTGGGCGAGGTGGATTCCTCATAGTTCTCCACCGGAATGTTGGAATGACCAACTCGGTGGTAGGGTGCTTCCACGCCGAATGCCGGTGTGGGGACTTGCCGAAGCCGTCTTTGGGTAGTCCGCCAAAGACCATAGGATGTTCGGGAGCTCGTCGACCCAGCTCGTCGGGCTTCCAAAGTCCTTTTCTAAGTCCATCCGGAATAGATCGGTTGGTCACCTCGTGAGCCCGTTGGTGCAGGGTGGGCCGCAGAGCTAAACCTCAGCCCGGATGTGATAAAGTGCCGAACTCGTAAACCGAGTCTTTGTGGCCGGGTTCCGTTATCGATGATGATAACGTTGGGCGAACGAATCGGGTCACGATGTTCTTCCATCTGAGCTGACCCGTTCGCGTAATGGTTGCGAGGGCTCGGCTTCCACCCACTTAGTGAAATAATCTATCCCCACGATGATATGTCTCCATGGCGGGCCAGGAAAGCGACAGGTCCATTCCCCATTGGCGAAGGGCCAAGCGCAATCCATGGAGCGGCGGGACGCGAGGAGCTGCGGGGCGCGCTGTGGCGGCAAGTGTCGCCCGTCGCACTTCGTCTCGGTGCAACGTAGGCCAATAATAGCCACAGCGTAGTATTTTGAAGGCCAAAGTTCGGCCGCCCATGTGCTCCCCACAAGTCCGTGAACCTCGTGAGAATCACTTCCGCCTCATCGGGATCTAAACATCGCGATGGGGATGGGAAAAGCGACCTTTTGTAGAGCGGTCGCCAATCTCGCGATACCACGCTGGGTTGGCGGAGCCACCGTGCCTTGACCTCATCCTCGAGCGGGATCCCATCGCGCTTATACTTGACACTTCACGAATCCACGTAGGTGGAGAGGTCGGGACTCGGGGTCCCCTATCTCCATGATGGCCACCGCCAGGTGTGAGCTCTTCGACCTCGGGATGGTCCTGCAGGTTGGCTCACGAGGCTAATTTGTGAGCTGGTCCCGCTTCGTTTTGGGACACAGGACACCTGGGCCAGTGAAGCGAGGAAAGTTAGAGGTTTGGGCTTTTACCTTGGTCAGGTATTTGGACATGGTCGAATCCCGCGCCCGATATTCTTCGCCAACTTGTTCGGCGACGAGTTGGGAATCCGTGAGAACATGGACTGCACCCAGCTGCATCTTTGCTGCCCAACGGAGGCCTGCCAAAAGCGCCTCGTATTCCGCCTCATTGTTCGTGGCCTCGAAACCGAAGCGGAGGAAAGCGCTCAGCGTGTCGTCGGGGTCCTCTAAAATGAGTCGGCGCCCGGCACCACAGGTGGAAGACCCATCCGCGTCACGAGTCGATCTCGGTGGATTTGCTCGGCGCGCCGTTCCGGTGTGTCAACTCCGAGATGAAATCGGCCAAGGCACAGGGCCTTGATGGCTGTTCTCGGCTTGTAGCGAGTCGAACTCGGATAGCTCCACCAACCATTTGAAGGCGCCTGCTCGTCAAACTTAGAAAGAACTTGGCGCGAGGGTTGGTCGGTCATTACCTCAATCGTATGGGCTTGGAAGTAGGGCGTAGCTTCCGGGCGCTAGGACAAGTGCCAATGCCAACCTTTCAATGGGAGGATAGCGCTGCTCCGGCCCGCGCAACACATGGCTGATGTAGTAAATTGGATGTTGCGCGTCGGGGGCTTCCTTCAGATCTTGAGCTCACTGCATCTTTGAGATGCCGCCGGTAGAGGGTAAGCCTTTAGCGCGGACAGAGATAAGGCGGGAGCTCGGATAAGTCTGCTTGCTGTGAAAGCTTCGTCGCATTCTGCCATCCATTGGAAGTTCTTCGGATCTTTGAGGACTCTGAAGAAAGGAAGGCACTTATCTCCCGACCGGGACAAAAACCGGGATAGAGCCGCTATCCTTCCGTTAAGGCGTTGAAGCTCCTTTACTGTTCTCGGAGACCTCATGTCGGTGAGAGCTCGGATCTTCTCGGGGTTGGCATCAATTCCTCTCTCGTGTATGATGAATCCGAGGAACTTCCACGATGTTACGCGAAGGCGCACTTGGCTGGATTGGCGCATCCCATATCTTCTCGGCGTAGAGAAGGTTTCCCGCAAGTCGTCAGGTGCGCAGCCCTGCGACTTTTCACGATCATGTCGTCAACATATACCTCCATGTTTCGCCTATTTGCTTTGGCGAACACCTTGTTCACCATCCTTTGGTAGGTGGCGCCCGTGTTTTTTAATCCGAACGGCATGACCTTGTAGAAGTAAGCTCCTTGGGGCGTATGGAAGGCCGTATGTTGCTGATCCTCGGGGGCCATCCGGATCTGGTTTAGAGTAGGCATCCATGAAGAGAAAGCAGGCGTGCCCAGCGGTTGAGTCGACCGGTTGGTCGATCCTAAACAAGGAAGCAATCGCCGGGCAAGCACGATTTAGATCGGTGTAGTCGACACACATCCTCCGGCTTCCATTAGGCTTCTTGGCGAGGACTACATTGGGCGACCGCGAGGATCTGGACTTCCTCAATGAAGTCGGGCCGAAACATCGACTTCCATTTACCGACTGTTGGCGCTCGAGGAGGCGGGGTCTCTGTCTTCTGCGGCGGTCGGAAATGTGCGGATGGTGTTGAGAAACTTGAAATCGATTCGGAGGTCGGCGGTATCGGCGAAGACATCGGTGCTTTCTGGAGAGGCGATGGTATGCCGCTCTTGATCATCGAGTCGGGCCGATTCCGGTATCCGTCGGGGCGGTCATCTTGCGTGAATATTAACGCCGGGTTTGTCGGCTCGGGATGCTCGGTCGGGCGCTGCATCGCGTGGATCTTCGAGGGCTGTTCGGCCTTTTCTCTTACCGGGAGGTCATTTGTTAAGTAACACCGTCTGGACTCTGAGATCTCCCGGACCTCCCGACTCCGGCCTTTGGTCGGGAACTAGCGTCGGTGGTATGTGGATATAATGGCCCTTAACTTTGTTGAGGTGGAGTCGGCCCGAGAATGGCATTGTCTGCGATGGGAGGTCGACCACGGAAAAGTCACCGAGTTTTTGCCTTGGAGAATCCCGAGTCAATGGTAGGTCACGCGCCCGCAGCGAAATCAGTCGCCGGTAAAGCCGGTGAGTCAGTGCAAGGGTTTGAGCTTCCTTTGGCAGCCCCTAACTTCAAAAGGCCTCGAAATAAAGGATGTCGGTAGGCTGTGTCGACCATAATCGCCTTGGACTGCGCGTTGGCTATTCGGGCCGACACCACCGGTAGCGTCATCATGCTCCGTCGCTCCCATGTCCCCGAGGGAATGTGATCTGGCTCGGAGGGTGGGTGGTATTCCGGTCGCATGGCAGCGGGCGTAAGCTCTTCGACCCGGCACTATGCCCTCGGTGGCGGGCCCCTTAATCACGTCGATGTGTTGCTCGATAGGGCCTTGGGGCGAGGATGGTTCCGTGGATCTTTGGAAGTCTTGATCTAAGTGACCTCTTCGGATCAGCTCCTCAATTTGTCGCTTCAGTTCGTGGCATTGCTCCGTATCATGTCCGTTTTGCCGATTGAAGCGGCAATACCGGGTATGATCGGCCAGCTCTCGTCGGCCCTTCATCGGCGTAGGCGGCACGAGCATTCCCGCTCCTTTATCACGGAGGAATATTTGCGTCAGGAGCGCGTTCAAGGGAGGTGGCGGCGCGTATGGCTCGGGGTGCCCCATCCGTCGTCCCTGGTGTGGGGACTCCTGCCTAGTTGTCGTTCCCGATCGGGATGGAGTAGAATGCCTCCTCCGACGTTCTTCCTTTCTTCCTGACATCCAGGACTCGGCCGCCACATATTGGCTTGCCGTGAAACATTTCCGCGATGGGCGGGGTCGCTCCACCGAGGACCGACAAAACCTCGTGATCGCGGCCCATCATAAACGCTGCACCAATAACGATGGGTGAGCATCCGATAACTCCGTACCTCCGTGGTAAACCGCGCGAAGTGGGAGAGGTTCGTCCTCTTTGCTTCAAACCCGGGAGGAGTGCGGCGAAGGCTTTGGCGCAAGCGCCAAAAAGCGTGGCTCGAAGTCCTTGGCGAGCTGTTCAAAGGACGTCACCGTCCGCCTTTTAAGGTCTTGTACCACGTGGCGGATCCTTTCAGCGTGGTGGGAAAGCGCGGCACATCAAAGCGTCAGGGTTCCATATAGGGCCATCGGGCGGAAGCGGCGGCGTGATCCATTGGATCAGCGACTCCATCATAAAGGTCGATGGAGGAGGCGGAAGTTCAAGGGCAGGTATTCCGTATGTCGCGACAGGGGACTCCCAGTGAGACACTTCCCTCTGCTCTTCTTTGGACTTACGGACGTCCTTTGCACCTCATCCGGCGTGCGATGGAGCGGATTTGAGCCGAAATAAGTTCGTCGAATCGAGGACACCGCCTCGGGTTGGGGCGGGCATCCAGGTTTCGAGCCGGGTTCCGTCACGAACCGGCGGGAGGCTGGGGAAGATGGTGGGAATGCCTCATGATGCCGGGGAAGGGGTTCCGGCCTTTGGAGGGTCGGCTCTGCCGCCTCCTGGAGTAGGCGGGGGAGGACGGCCTGGACAGTGTTTGCCAGGGTCCGGACCTGTTGGGAAAGGTCCTGAAAAGCCTCCGCCGTGACGGAGGGAGGAAGCGGGGGAACCCGACTCGGCGGGTGGAGTCCGGCGTCGCTAAATATACTCCAGTAGCGATCTGCGGTCGCGGCGGGATCGTCCCTCCAGGGTTCGAGTGCAGAGGACCTCGCCGAGTGCCGGCCGAGCGACCTTTCGTCCATGTGTGTCGTTAAAGGTGGGCGAGCAGACCCTCGACAGAGAGGCCCTCCTTCTAGCGCCAATCTGTTAGGGTAAACAACTTTTACCATGACCCGGCGCGGCGCGGGAATCCGAGGCAGAGTGCGTCTCGATGCAGTTGGGCCGTCGATGGCTCTGCTCCGCCTCGACCGCTCGGACGGCGGCCCACGCTCGTCGCGGAGCGAGACCTGCAGCAAGCGGGTCGGATGCTCCGCCCAAACCCCTCCGGCGCTCAATCGACCCTCGCCGTCGGTGCTCCCCAGAAAAATGTTCAGGGTTTCGGGTCTACTCACCTCTCGGAGTGTTCATCCTTCATGCCTGTCTTACCCATTCGGCTTAAATAGGACGGACGGATGGCATGCTTCGGGTGTGTCTGCGGGTGGCCTACGGGCACGACCTCGCAGTGGTGCGTGGTCAACTTGGCGGGTAGTTGGGGCGTCTGAGAGGAGAAGCGGCGTCGAGCGATCAAATCGTGGGAGTAATGGAGCGCGGGAGGCGATGGCGTCATCGGGTGTACGACCCAAGACCAGGTGTCACGTCATACTTAATACCCCTAACACCGCTCAAGACCTAGAAGACCAGTGGTCGAGCCGCCGCTCAAGACCATGATAACCGAACCGCCGTTCGGGATAAAGGATCGAGGCGACGCTCAATCCCCCGTTGCCGAACCGCCGTCCAGTAGTAAGGGGTCGAGGTCCGCACAAGACCTTGAGAAACATATCATCCGAACCGCCGTTCGAGATGAGGGGTCGAGCCGCCGCTCAAGACCTGGAAAACCATATCGCCGAACCGCCGTTCGGGATGAAGGGCCGAGCCGCCGCTCTGGACCCAGAAAACCAGTGGTCGAGCCGCCGCTCAAGACCTGGAAAACCATATCGCCGAACCGCCGTTCGGGATGAAGGGCCGAGCCGCTCTGGACCAGAAAACCGATGGTCGAGCGCGCTCAAGACGAAAAGCCGATATCGCCCGAACCGCGTTGGATGAAGAGCCGCCGCTCGACCCAGAAAACCGATGGTCGAACGCGCTCAAGACCTAGAAAACCATATCGCGAACCGCCGTTGGATGAAGGCCGCGCTCTGGACCAGAAAACCGATGGTCGAGCCGTCGCTCAAGACTCGAATCGAGCGTCGTAAGTTACTTACAGGCGGTGGACACGTCACCTCTTCATTAATATGGCCTGCGTCATCTTGTCGGGGAGGCGAAGGCGAGCCCCCTTTCTATAAATAGCGAGCTCGCGACACTCTATCACTTTTTATCAGAGTTTTCCTCTCGAGTCCTGCGTCGTCTTCCTTGAGTTTTCTCCCTTGGCTCCGGTGTCCTTTGACTTCCAGTCGATTCCTTCCACTGTAGGTTAGTGCATGATGGCTCTTCCTTCCACCTCCTCCTCATCTGCTTCTTCCTCTTCCTCCCCCTCTGTCACAACTCGTGTCGTCGCTCTCCCCTCATCTCCTCCTTCCAGCCCTTCCTCGGATCAGGCGGCGCGTGCGCTAGAGGCCATAATGTGGCATACGACCAATTCCACCTGGATGGCGCATGGTAGGGATTCTCCGTGGCGTTACGGCATCCGGAAGAATATAGCCTTCGGCCCCGAAGATGGGTAGCGGGCTTCGACCGGTTCCTAGGGCTTTGCCACGACGCGATGCCTTAGAGGCGGCTGCGTCTTCCACACCCAATCATAGTATCCTGCATATCCTTGTGGCGTATCTCGCCTTCACAAATAACCCCAAACTCTTGGCGGTATCTGGTGGCTTTCCTGGGGGAATGCCATTACGCCAACATCGCCCCGACCCGCAACCTCTTTCTCTCCTGTTTTCGCCTTTTCAAGGGGTCGGGGGATACTTCCTTGCCGGGACGGGGTTCGGGTTAGCGGCGCCCCACCAATAACAAAGGGTGGAAGAGGCGCTTCTTTTTCATCCGATGCGGAAGGACTGGGGTTTGAGGTTCGGTGGTCGTCAGGACCATTAATAACACTGCCCGAAACTCAATGCCGAGGCGTCACCTCGGCGGTTAAGGTAATCCTCCCTTCCTCGCAAGCCATCCGCAACATGTCGGAGAAGTGGCTTGTGGAGGCGGGACTAAGTCCGCGCTCACGGGGTAGGCCATTGTTGTTTCGCGTCTTTGGGCTTGCTGCCACACTCTAGTTTCTAACTCATCCTTGCTCTTTGCGAGAGATGGTGAACTGCGGTCCTTCCATGATTGGGTGCTCAAGCGGGATCGTCTCAGCGCTCTCGGCGGTTCCCAAGCGGGCGGGCGGCTCCCAGCGCACTACCGGGGCGCCCAAAGAAGAGGGCCAAGGCCGGGGCGTGGTGGACTGGAGGTGCTGTGGCTCCATCCGCCGAGCGACGAGCGGCCGGCGCTTCGCTCCTAGAGGCCGGGCCCGGCCGAGGAATGGCCGGGAAGGTCAGCGTCCTCCGGCCATGAAGGACTTATGCGAGTCACGTCGGGAAGGATCAGCCATTCCTTTCCGTGTGATGGCGAGGTCGCCGGGGCGTGGCGACCCTCGGTGGCCCGTGGCATGAGTACGTCCCGGGGACAAGGTGTGGAGTCGGGAGAGCCCTCGGCCAACTACCTCGGGCGCTCCATCCAGGCATTGCTCGGGACCTATACGCTCCTTGGAAGCACTCATCGCCAAGTCGGCCAAGTCGGTGTTGTGGGTAAGCACCGTCTTGCATGTATTCTCTTGGCTAAGCACTTTATTCACCATTTTCAGCCTTTCCTCTCTGTCAGAATCTCCACTACACTCGGCCCTCATCGGCCAAGATTGCACGGCGCGGTCGGTTGGTGGCGATGCAGGCAGCGCAACCTCGAGTTGCGCCCGGCCTGAGGCCGGCGGGGTCTGGACGGCGATTCTTGCTGCCAGCAGCGTCGGCCGACATGGCGCGAAGTCAGCGCTTGACCGCGCCGAGCTCGAGGCCGCCTCGGCGTCGGAGGCCAAAGCTGCGAAGCTTCTCGGACGGAGAAGGCTGGAGAACCGCCTCCGCACCAAGGAGGCCTCGGAGTTGGCCGCCAAGGCGACCGAGAGGCGAGTGAAGGCCGCCAGGAGATGCTCTCGCCGCGGAAGGCAGCCGCCGGAGAGAGGCCGGGAGGCGGTCGAGGCATACAAGAAGTCGGAGAGCTTCCTCCTCGGGCTGACCGGACGGCGGTATCATACGAGTATGGGTATAAGGTTGCCCTGGCCCGATTCAGCGTGCCCTCCGAGGCTCTGCGGTTGTGGAGGATCCCTTCACCTCTGTCCCGAGGGCGAGGGGTTGACATGCCGGCGAGGTTCCCTTCGGCAGCGACCTTCCGGGCGCGGCTTGAGGGGTTTTCTTCTTTTGGAGGGCCTTCCCTTTTGTAATCCTTCTTTCCCCTCTAGGGCTCGTTTTGTACTCCAAAGCTTTTGGTAATACAATTCCCTTTTTATGGCAATACAATTTCCAACTTCATTCCAATAGCAGTCAAATATTGGCACTGCTTCTGTTTGGTCCTTAAACAAAGTACTTCTTAAGGTTACGGGCGTTCGGTCCTCGGGAATTGCTGCCGGTCATAGTCGCGAGTCGGAACGTTCCTGGTCGGACAACTTTGATTACGCGGTAGGGGCCTTCCCACTTAGGTGCAAGCTTGCCCCTTGAGTTGGCGGGGTCGCTTACTTCCGCCTTGCGTAATACTAAATCTCCCATCCCGAGAGGTCGAGGCACACCTTCTTGTTATAACCACGCAACACTTGTTATGCGCGGCATCTTTACGTCTTGCGTCGACCTGCGTTCTTCTAGCGAGTCTAGGCCAGCCCGAACTCCTGGGCGAGGTGGATTCCTCATAGTTCTCCACCGGAATGTTGGAATGACCAACTCGGTGGTAGGACTGCTTCCACGCCGAATGCGGTGTAGGGGACTTCGCGGCCGTCTTGAGGTAGTCCGCAAAGACCATATGATGTTCGGGGCTCGTCGACCCAGCTCGTCGGGCTTCAAAGTCCTTTTCTAAGTCCATCCGGGATAGATCGGTTGGTCACCTCGTGAGCCCGTTGGTGCAGGGTGGGCCCGCGAGCTAAACCTCAGCTGGATGTGATAAGTCGCGCGAACTCCGTAAACCGAGTCTTTGTGACCGGGTTCCGTTATCGGTGATGATAACGTTGGCGAACCGAATCGATGTTCTTCCATCTGGCTCGACCCGTTCGGCCGTAATGGTTGCGAGGGCTCGGCTTCTACCCACTTAGTGAATTAATCGATCCCCACGGTGATATATCTCCGCTGGCCGGGCGCCGGGTGGAACGGCACCAAAAGGTCCACTCCCCATTGAGCGAAGGGCCAAGCGCAATCCATGGAGGTGAGCGGGACCGCGGGAGCTGCGGGCGCGTGGCGGCGGCAAGTGTCGCACCGTCGCGAAAACCTTGGCATCTCGGTGCAACGTAGGCGATGTAGCCACGGCGTAGTATTTTGAAGGCCAAAGTTCGGCCGCCCATGTGCTCCCCACAAGTCCGCCGCGTGAACCTCGGCGAGAATCACTTCCGCCTCATCGGGATCTAAACATCGCGATGGGGATGGGAAAAACGACCTTTTGTAGAGCGGTCGCCGATCTCGCGATACCACGCTGGGTTCGGGCGTGCGCCTTGACCTCATCCTCGGGCGAGGATCCCATCGCGCTTATACTTGGCCAGTTCTGAGTCCACGTAGGTGGAGGTCGGGACTCGGGTCCCCTATCTCCATGATGGCCACCGGCCGGTGTGCGAGCTCTTCGACCTCGGGATGTTCCTCTGGATCGGCTCCCGAGGCTAATTTGCGAGCTGGTCCGCGCTCGTTTTGGGACACAGGCACCCTGGGCCAGTGAAGCGAGGAAAGTTAGAGGTTTGGGCTTTTACCTTGGTCAGGTATTTGGACATAATCGAATCCCGTGCCCGATACTCTCCGCCAACTTGTTCGGCGACGAGTTGGGAATCCGTGAGCACATGGACTGCTCTCAGCTGCATCTCGGTTGCCAAGCGGAGGCCTGCCAAAAGCGCCTCGTATTCTGCCTCATTGTTCGTGGCCTCGAGCAGGCGAAGCGGAGCGCTCGAAAGCGTGTCGTCGGGGTCCTCTAGAATGAGTCGTGGCGGCACCCCTGGGTGGAAGACCCATCCACGTCTGAGTCGATCTCGGTGGATTTGCTCAAGCGCACTCTGTTTCCGGTGTGTCAACTCGAGATGAAATCGGCCAAGGCACAGGCTTTGATGGCGTTCTCGGCTTATGGCGGTCGAACTCGGATAGCTCCAGCCATTTTAGAAGGCGTACGCTCGTCAAACTTAGAAAGAACTTGGCGTAGGGGTTGGTCGGTCATTACCTCAATCGTATGGGCACGGAAATAGGCGTAACCGGTGATAGGATAGCGCTAATGCCAACCTTTCGATGGGGATAAGCGTTGCTCGTACGCAACACGTGGTGATGTAATAGACCGGATGTTGGCGTCGGGCTCCCTTCACGATCTTGAGCTTACTGCATGCTTTGGGATGCTGCGGTAGAGTTTAAGTTTCGCGGTGTAGACAGAGGTAAGCGGGGAGCTCGGATAAGTGCTTTGTGAGCGTGTGAAAGCTTCCTCGCATTCTGCCGTCCATTGGAAGTTCTTGGATCTTTGAGGACTCGAAGAAAGGAAGGCACTTATCTCGGCCGGGACAAAAACCGGGACAGAGCCGCTACCCTTCCGTTAAGGCATTGAAGCTCCTTTATTGTTCTTGGAGATCTCATGTCGGCGAGAGCTCGGATCTTCTCGGGGTTGGCATCAATTCCTCTCTCGTGTATGATGAATTCGAGGAACTTCCCTGATATCACGCCGAAGGCGCGCCAGCTGGATTAAGGCGCATCCCGTATCTTCTCAGCGTAGAGAAGGTTTCCTGCAAGTCGTCAAGGTGTGCAGCCCCTGTGCGACTTTTTACGATCATGTCGTCAACATATACTTCCATGTTTTGCCCTCTTTGCTGGGCGAACACCTTGTTCACCATCCTTTGGTAGGTGGCGCCCGCGTTCTTTAATCCGAACGGCATAACCTTGTAGAAGTAAGCTCCTTGGGGCGTGTGGAAGGTCGTATGATGCTGATCCTCGGGGGCCATCCGGATCTGATTATAACCGAGTAGGCGGCCATGAAGGAGAAGCGGACATGCCCGGCAGTTGAGTCGACCAGCTGGTCGATCCTAGGCAAGGAAGCAATCAGCCGGGCAAGCCACGATTTAGATCGGTAGTCGACACATCCTCCGGCTTCCATTAGGCTTCTTGGCGAGGACTACATTGGGCGACCAGCGAAACTGACTTTCAATGAAGTCGGACGCCAAGAGCACTGTCGACTTCCATTTGCACCGGCTGAGGGCGCTCGAGGCGAGGGGTCTCTGTCTTACCGAGTGGGCGGTCGGAAATGTGCAGATGGTGTTGAAACCGAGATCGATTCCGGGAGGTCGGCGGTATCGGCGAACGACATCGGTGTTTTCTGGAGGCCGATAAAGCGTGCCCGCTCTTGATTATCAGGTCCGGGCGATTCCACCGTCCGATCGGGACGGTCATCTTGCAGCGGAATATTAACCGCGGGTTTATCGGCTCGGGATGCTCGGTCGGCGTTGCGTCAGCGTGGGTCTTCGAGGGCTGCTCGGCCTTTTCTCTTACCAGGAGGTCGCTATCAAGTAACCGTGCGGACTCCGAGGATCTCCCGGACCTCCCGACTCAAGCGGCCGTCGGGAACTTCAGCGTCCGGTGGTATGTGGATATAATCGCCCTTAACTGTTGAGGGTGGGTCGGCCCGAGGATGGTGTTATGCAGCGGTAGGGAGGTCGACCACGGAAAAGTCACCAGCGAGTTTTGGCCTTGAGAATCCCGAAGTCAACGGTAGGGTCACCGCGCCCGCGGCAATCGAGTCGCCGGTAAAGCGGTGAGTGCCGAGTTCAAAGCTTGGGCTTCCGGCAACTAGCTTCAAAAAGGCCTCGAAATAAAGGATGTCGGCCGAGCTGCCAGTGTCGACCATAATCCTTCAGACCTGCGCGTTGGCTATTCGGGCCGACACCACCAGCGCGTCATCATGCTCCGTCGTTCCCATGTCCCCTGAGGGGAATGTGATCTCTGGCCCGGAGGGAGGGTGGTATTCCCCGGTCGCAACGGCACGGGCGTAAGCTCTTCGACCCGAAGCACTATGCCCTCCTTCTAGCGCCAATCTGTTAGGGGAAACAACTTTTTACCGTGACCCCGGGGCGCGCGGCGTGGAATCCGGGAACCGGGGGGTCGTCTCGGTATGGTTCGGGCCCGTCGATGGCTCCTGCTCCCACCTCCCGACCGCTCCGAAAGGCCGCTCCACGCTCAAGTCGTCGGGAACGAGACCTGCAGCAAGGCGGGTCGGATGCTCCGCCCGACCCCTCCGACGCTCAAGTCAGTCCTCGCCCGTCGGCCGAGCTCCCCAGAAATGTGTCAGAGTGTTCGAGTCTACTCACCTCTCGGAGGTTCATCCCCTTTGCACCTGTCTTACCCATTAGCTTAACTAGGTCGAGACGGATGGCATGCCGGTGTCTGCGGGTGGCGTCTGGGCACGACCTCATGACGGTGCCGTGGTCAACTTGGCGGGTAGTTGGGGCGATGCACGAGGAGAAGCGACGTCGGGCGATCAAATCGTAGGAGTAATGGAGCGCAGGAGGGGCGATGACGTCATCCGGGTGTACGACCCAGGACCAGGTGTCACGTCATACTTAATACCCCTAACATGTTTAAAGGTGAATCGATCTCATTATCGTGATCTCATCATGATCTGATTCCCCTTGCACAGATCCAAGGATATCACAATATACATCTAGATAATGTGAGAAAATGCCAATAATCATAAGCAAAAGATTGACACTGCGTATTATAAGTGCTATCACTCATGTGATTGGCTTGTAGGGCACCTATAACTAGTAAGACATGGTGTTGTGAAGGTCATACTATTTCCACTTAGTCTTGCTCTAATTAGATTCTCTTATAGAACTTTCTTTCACAATCCGAATGACCCTGACTAGGGATTTGCTTGAGCAAGAACACATATGATATTCCTCTCATGACATAGAGAGTGGATAATCCTCTATGATACTCAATTATCCTCGTAAGATTGGTTGTCATTTCCGATGATCGGTTGTGCTAGATCTAAAACTTCTAGACCTATAAGTCTAGTATCAAAGAGTAGAGTATTCATACATGACATCGTTGATGTCTTAAGTCTAAAGACCAGACACATAACTGGGACAACGGAATCGTTGCTTGACAATGAGGTATCATTATCCATCCAACATTTCGTGAGCAGATCAATCAGTGAACTCATTCCCTAATGCGCACCTACACTATATCCCTAGTATCCCCACATGAATAGTTATGAGATTAGCTGCCTCCATCATATGGATGGATATATAGTATATTAGTTTGTCCGGTTATCTCGATGTCCCTCTCGAGTAACCTATGACCGGGATAATTTAGGGTTTATATTTAAAGGTGAATTAGTCTCATTATCGTGATCTCATCATGATCTAATTTCGATTATACAGATTCATGGATACCACAATATAAGAAATAGGTAATATAAAGTAAGAAAATTACTAAATAAATAATAAATAAAAAGAGTATGGATCATATCACACGTGTCATCACTCACGTGATTGGCTTGTAAGACACCCATGACTAGCAAGAGCTACTTGTGTCGATCATGATATTCTTTACTCAAGCGTTAATCATCCTTATAGAAACCATTAGGGAATCATTATAGTTTGGGTTGAGATAACATGTCTCCTCATCTTTGAAGGTTATTTCTGAATCATCTTTCAACCTCTGGCACTTCTTGATGGTGGCTCGAGCATAGACTCTGTGACCTGATGTGCTATCCTCTCATAAAGCAGGTCCCCCAATGATGATATCGATCTACCTCTCTACCGAGCCTTGAGGTCGGGGTGAAGGTTCCCATATTGT